>JAYEVE010001001.1:0-49102 GCA_036346375.1 Guadua angustifolia | reverse complement strand
GCCATTCGAGGAGAGGGAAGCGACCCTTGACTAAAAATTCACTTGCCAGTATTCGAAACACCGACATGCAGTCAGCAAAGTTTTGCTGCCGACGGTTAATTCTATAACCATCACTCCCTTCGCTTCAGTGGGATCGCCTGTGAAGTCATTTAACACCATGTTCATTTCGATCAAATCTTCGTCAGTCTTGCCTAACTTGTTGCAGGTAGTGAACGGCATCAAATTCACAGTAGCACCTCCATCCACCAACATCCTGGATATCGGCTTGCCGTTTATATGCCCCTTCAGATACAACGGCTTCAAGTGTCGATGAGCATCCCGCGGCTTTTCAAACACGGTGTCTTGTGCGCCAAGACAGAGCTGGGCGAATGTGTCTTTGACCGATTCAATTTTAATTCTGAACTCGGCCGGTAGAGTACAGACCATGTTGATGTCCATGGGAGGAGTATCATCACGAATCATTGGTGACAATAAGTCGTCTGAGGAATCCGACTCCTCGTTGGCTTGCTCCTTTCTCCTCCATTCCTATTTGACGGGCTTTACTGGCCGCAGCTCGTTGAACGCTTAATCTCTTTGTTTTTCTCCCTCAGCTTCTCTCATCTCCAACGTCCTCAAGCGTTGAAGTCGTCTACATTGGGATCGGCTGAGGCCTGTTGGACACCATCTTGGTTTAGGCTCAATCGCCTTACGAATTTTACCAGCCAGATTCTCATTCTTCGTAGGCTCTACATTCTTTGCCTGATTCGGCATGGATAACCTCTCCTTAATTGGCTTCCTTTGCCTTGAGCCTAGCCGATTTTGTACCGATCTAGACAGTCGTTCCCCCACTAGCTGTCTTGGCCAATCTCTTTGCGGATAATGTTCCATTGGACATGACCTTGGAGAAGGTAATGCCACACCCCTTTCCTGACAAAATTGCCGAAAAGGACATCTCTGGTGATCCTTCTCAGTGTTGTCCGCCCAATACAAGTTATCTGGCCACCGAGGTCGTTGCTTTTGCCGACAGCTTATTCTTTCATATTTTTCAAGTAGCTGTGAAAAAGTCGGCTTAGGCCTAAACGCTGGTTTTCGAGACGGAGACCGCTCGGCTTTATACCAGCGTCCAACCTGCAATTCCCCTTTTGGTTTAATCATCCTCGATTTTTGCCATCTTGATCGGCCTCTATTTGGAGTGAGCCGATCGTTATTTTGAGTGTTTCACCGTTTGAGCTAGACTAAACATCGACCCGCCGGATTGGCTTAGGTTCTTCATTCATAGGCTCCTTCCCTTTGCGAGAGCGCTGGACCATGTTGATCAGAAAAGGATTAACATCCACTTCCATGGTTGGCTCTTCTGCGAACTTGAGTCGACCGCTTCAATGGCCGACTGTATCTGCTGCCGAAAAATATTGCAGTCGTTAGTGTTGTGTGAAAAAGAGTGATGCCACTTACAATATCGTCCTTTTTTATCTCGTCGGCCGATGGTATGACATGTCCTTTTGGTAGTCGTACCAATTTTTTTTGTAATAATAAATCAAATATGCGATCACATTTGGACACATCAAAGACGTATTTAACCTCCGACTTATTCTTTGTCGGCTTAAGCTATGAGCAGATAAGTGGTTTCTTAGAGCCCTTTATCCACTCGGCTATATTTACAACTGCTTCATCTTTAGAGGCTTCACTTGAGTTGTAATCGACAATGTTTACTTTAGCCTTATCCTTACCATTCCTGTTTAGTCTGAATTTATCCTTAAACCCCTTGTTATCTAATTATCGGCCCTCCTGTGCCGATACACGATGAAGCAAATGGCCCAAGTCGAAAAACTCCTGCCCAGAGAATTTTTCTTTCAGTGGTGGGATCAACACCTGAAATGCTAGATCGGCTAGTTGGTCATCAGGTAACGTAACACTGAAGCATCGATTTCGCACCTCCCTAAATCTTCTAATGTAATCGAAAACCGATTTGCCGAACTTCTGCCGAACAGAACTTAAGTCTGATATCCTAAGCTCTGGACTGCCAGACAAGAAGTATTCATGGAATCGGCTCTCTAAATCGTTCCAAAAGTGGACCGAATTTGGAGGGAGATTCGTAAACCAAGTGAAAACAGTCCCTGACAAGGACAAGGGAAATAACCTAATTTTTAACCCATCGGACTGGGCCGCCTCGTCACATTGGGCAATGAACCGTCCGACATGCTCAAGAGTCGTAACAGAATCATCTCCCGAAAATTTTGCGAAATCAGGCACCCTAAAATTATGTGGGTATGGCATGCGGTCTATGTAATCCGCACGGCTTTACAGAATGATTGTCTTCCTTTAGGTCAGAAACCGAATCGATCTCTCAGGACTACAGAGATCTGATCAGCCCAATTGATAGGATTGTGCCAATTATGGTGAATGACATCCTGCCCCCTGAGTGTAAACTCGGTCTGTCGGCTAGTCCTGACTGACGGATACTGACGGGGCAATGGATCACATCCGTCGGCTTTTCCGACCGGGAACTTGGGTAGAGGAACGAAAGGCTCTGCAAACGAAACAACCCTATGCGGGACCAGATTCCTTAATTAAGTTGGTCCTTGGGATTGAGGAATTCTATCAGATTCATCGGCTGAGGAGCCGACTGGACGTAGGCGTTTCCCGACGCCGACGGATGTAGGTTAGCTGTACCTAACTTCGCAGCGTCGGTATATGCATGGTAATGGGTAACCCCACTTGGATGAGAATTTCCCGGCGCCAACACAGTGGGTTGAGTCGGCACTAATGAGGGTGTTGGAGCTGACACTTTTACCATGCTGGTGTTTTGTGCCATAGAGTATACATGGTATGTTGGGAGTGGCTGCAATAGATCTAGCAATCCTCTAGATGCTGCAAACTCTTGTGCTATTGTTTTAACGCTATTTTCTATCATCGGCTTTAGGGTCGTAACCAAGGCCGATGACTGATTGATTAATGCGTGATGCACAAATTGCTCAATCATAACAGATAACTCGGCTTGAGCCGAAAGATATCGGCTTACCGGGTTTGTCAAGACGCCAGCCTCGCCAAGGGGATTCAGTGTTGGAAGCGCCATATTCTGCGTGACCCCTCGTCGGGTTTTTTGATAACAACCAAACATCATCTCATTCAGTGTAGCTTTCCAATCTTTAATCTCTTTGCACTGTTCCGGAGTCAGATCGTCCAAAGTGGGGACGATTATCGCATCAGCATTGACGTCGACTGGTGAGATAGATTTGCTCGAATCATCTTTCCGATCGTCCCCAAGGGCGTGCTTAAATGTGTTGACACCAAAACTTGAAGTAGGGTTTTAGTTACAACACACCGCATTTAACACCGTTCAAGCGTGCCAATCGATTTGACCCTATAATCGATAAGGAAAAAGTCGTAAAATTTACTCAAAGCCGATATCAAAGAATAATCGGCTAAACTCGGATCAGCCAAAGGCCGATCAAAACATAAACAGATTAGCCGGCCAAGGCTAATCAGAGGGTAAAAGCAGATTAGTTCTAAGAAGGCGATGCACAACAAAACAGAACGAATCAAACCTGAGATGAAATCGAAGGCGACCAACAATCGGCGATACGCAACTTTATTGATCGAAATCATCGACTTACAAACGAAAGTATTACAAAACTAAAAGCTAAAGGAAAAATAAAACTAGCAGATGTGGTTTAGGCTGTGGATGCCCCCTCGAAACGACCTGGGTTCATCTTATATACCCATCAGCCGATCCGAGTCCGGTTACATTACGACAACAGAGTTCGAGTCGGCTAAGGTTTCCTAAACTGTCTCCTGTTTCCAAATATCCACCGTACATTATCCAAACTCTCGCAGATTTGCTGATTTGCTTCGTATCTTCCAAAATTTGGTGTAAACACAAGTTCAGTCGAGTTTTTCAAGTTCTTAGATACGTATGAAAAAACTAGCATATACAGTGCGCTCAGACATGTTAATATGTAAAACTAGAAATTGATATTTATATTTTTGGCGAGGGAAATCAATAGTTGTAGTTGTGAATATGAAACTAAATTTCTCAGATACGTTAACACGTGAATCTAAAATAAATTTTTCTAAAAAAATGCCTAGGATAACAAATGAAGATAAAAAATATTTTCTGAAAAATGTTAAAAATTATTTACTTAATACATGAAACTGGCAATTGATATTTATATTTTTTTTGTGAGGGAAATCGATATTTATAGTTGTGATTATGAAACTAAATTACTCAGACACGTTAACACGTGAAGCTAAAAAAAAATATTTTCCAAAAAAATCTCGACGCTGTTACCGTAGCAGATGTGTAAGTGTATACATTATATTGTATAATATATGCAGTATACTGTACACATATACAGCATATGTTACGCATTATACAGTGTACACATACAGTATACGTGTACGAAATAGCTTACGAGATACCTCCGCGGGAGGCGAGGCGCTATGCTGCGAGCCCACATAAAAACTAGCGCGATCTGTACTCAAATGGCGATGTGGTACTATTATTACGCTACTAGGCCACCGCCCCCTAATCGGCTAATCCAGATCGAGGCTGCGCCGCCGGCCGGCCGTGTATTGACACATCACGTTGTTTTGGACCATCGTATCAGCTAGAATTTTTTAAAATAATATATTTTTAAAAACAATTACAGAAATAATATGACGAAAAAAATTATAGAAATACTCGTCTGTCGCAATTCCAAATAGATACAAACAGTATGTCGCAGTTTGGAATTGCGAAAAAACTAGTTAGTCGTAACTGAATTGCGACGGTATCTGACTTCTCATTGTAATTCCAAATTGCGACTAAAGTCTGTCGCAACCGTTAGTCGCAATTTGGAATTGCGACAGATCAGACTTCTCTCGTCAGAATTCAAATTGCGACAGAGGCATTACTCAGACGCCCGAGGCCTTGTTTTGACATTTGTTCGCCAAGGCCACTGCAGCCCGAAGAAAAGAGAGGAGAGGGGAGAGGAAAGAGAGGAGAGGGGAGAGGAAGAGAAGGGAGAGGAGAGGGGAGAGGAAGAGGAGGAAGAGAAGGGAGAGGAGGAAGAGAAGGAGAGAAAGAGGAGGATTTCGTCGCGAGTGGAGGTAAATTTTTCTGTCAAATTTTTTTTTGTAATTTTCATGAGCGATAGTTAGTAATAGTAGTTGTTTCTAAATAGAGAAAGAGGAGTAGTTGTTTCTAAATAGGCGAAGGGATAAATTAGGGTTAGTAATAGTAGTGATCAAATTAGGGTTAGGGTTAATTTTTATTCGAAGCGACCTAATTAAGGTTAGTAATAGTTAATTTCTATACGAAGGTTAGTTGTAATTTTTTGTAATTTTCATTGTAGTGATCAAATTATGGTTAGGGTTAATTTCTATACGAAGGGGACAATTAGGTTAGTAATAGTTAATTTCTATCTGAAGGTTAGTTGTAATTTTTTGTAGTTTTCATTGTAGTGATCAAATTAATTAGGTTAGTTGTAATTTTTGTAATTTTCATTGTAGTGATCAAATTAGGTTAGGTTTAATTTCTATATGGCGACCTAATTAGGTTAGTAATAGTTAATTTCGGTTGTATCGAGTTTTATAGAAAACGATTTAGTGATTTTGAATTTAACAAGGTTAGCGCTTGTCGGCGTATTTCGCCAGCCAACCTACGCAGTAGAAAAAATATTCATCATAGAACATAACGATATTACCTGTTGTAATACCAGGTGTAGAGTATGTCATCGTATGAGTAGATTAAGAGTTGAAATGTGGTGGCGTTTTGTCGTGCCATCATTAAAAATCAATGGAATGTTTGACAGGTATGGACGAACGAGTAGAATTTAAAATACACTACGGAGAAGGGTTCCGCAGATGGGTGCACAAGGGGTGGAACTTAGTCATTTCCCAAGTGTTATAGCTGGCTTGTCACGTGCTGGTGAGCGTTCGTGGGGCACGGTTAACAGATGGTTGTACAACATGTTCTCCTTGGATAGGGAACTGCATGATCTGAAGCTGCACGGAGTGGGATCTCGGAGACAGGATTACACGTACTGGGAGTTAGTAGAACTAAAGAGGCCGAAGTCTTGGAGCTCGTACATAAGATTGGCAACTGAAAATGGTTGGCTATTAGTGTTGTTGGCGCAAGCATTTCGAAAATCAATCTTGACCATAACGATGCGTATGAGGTGGTGGTGATGAAGCGGAGGAAGTTGGGGAGAGTAGCCGAACCGAAGGTGTGCGAGATGAGGAAGCTAATATTCCAAATCCAGATGTTCAGGAACCACCGGGCGTGGCGTGACGAGGAGAAAACATTGAATCGTTGGTTGATGCAATGGAGGCAGAGAGCTAGGGTATGAGAATTTGAGTAACTATTACGATTTATTTAAGAGCATTTCACGGAGTGGGATGCATGTCGATTCGATAGATTGGTGGTCAACGAAGGTGAACACTTCCCGACGATCGAGATAGGAATGAGGTGAGGCAAGGTGCTATTTACAAGAATAAGTCTCGAGGTTCAGAAGCAAGGATGAAGATGGGCAAAGGTCGCTCATAGAACCTTTAAGGTTGGCGAAGTCGCACTGAGGACGATGATGTCGATGCTAGATGGAGGGTTGCCAATGGCGTGTGCATGCGCATCAGGCCTAAATGGGATACCGCTTGAAAGTGTTCTATAGTCGCCCCACACACGCAGCTTACGGAATCGCCTAATCGCATAGAAACATATCTTCGGGTTTTGTTGCAAATGCAATGTATGGAGAGATTGTGGGCAACTTGGATTTAGAGCCACGTGCCATCATACTTGCAATAGAGCAGAGGTTTCGGTACACCATAAGCTATGTCAAAGCATGGAGAGCGAAGCAGAAGACTTTGGAAACTAGATTTGGTACATTCGAAGACTCGTATCAGAACCTACCAGGCATGCTTGAGGTGATCAAGGAAAGAAATCCTGGAACTTATGTCAATATTTGTGAGCAGTCCTCGCAGCGCTTCGCTGGGAAGACGGTACTTCAGCTAGCATTCTTTGCTTTCGGAGAATGTGTCAACGCGTTCAGGCATTGCCGTTCGTTGTTATGTGTTGATGGGACATTCTTGACTGGGAAGTACAAGGGTCAGATATTGACTGCCATACGAGTTGATGGCAGCAATCAGGTTATTCCAGTAGCGCTTACATTCGTGGAGGGTGAGAACACAGAAAACTGGCTATGGTTTCTGAGGAACGTGAAAGCTGGAATTGTGGATCAGCGCCCTGGAGTCTGTGTTATACACGATTAACACCCCGGGCTGTTGAAGGCGGTCGTGCAGTTGCAGAAAGGTGCAGAAGAGACACATCCATGGCCTGATATGCGAAGTAGGTGGTGCAAACGGCACATGGGTGCTAATTTCTACAAGCAGTTTAAGAACAAGGACCTTACGAAGCTTTTTAAGAAGTTATGCAACCAGACCCAACAGAGAAAGTTTGATGCACTGTGGAAGAAGTTGGACAAGCTGACATCAAGGCATACCGCAGAGGCAACAAAGAGGCCGATTCCTAGCACAGAGGAAGCCCTAGTAGTACTGGAAGTCTTATCCACAGACCCTCCGCACTTGGTCCGGAGGAATGGAAGATCGACAAAATGCTTCTCCGAATGGATAGAGCATGAGCCTAGGCAGAAATGGGCATTGCTTTACGACATCGATGATTCCCGGTATGGGGCTATGATGACTAACTTGGCTGAAGTTTACAACTGGGTCATGCGAGGACTGAGACCTCTCCCTCTTGTTGCTATAGTGGAGGGTGTTCTTCATGGTGTTGCGAAGTACTTTGTGGATTGTCATGCTAGGGCGATAGCCCGCATGAGTAATCCTGATGTGAAATACTCGGAGGTGATCTGTACGTACATGGAGGAGAAAGGAAAGAAGGGGGAGATGCATAGAGCATTGAAAATGGGTACAAGGGAGCTTCATTTCGAGGTACTATGCAAAGAGAAAGCAGGACATGGGACAAACCGGCGTTAAGTTGCTCACGAATGCATTCTACACCGGCAAACATGTGTATGCACCTGCAACAAGCCTGCGCTGCTGCACAAGCCATGCTCACACGTATGGCTGCGTGTTCGATAATCAGATGGACCCGTGTATATTCTTGTCGCAGCTTTTTCAAGAAAGAAGTTACCGCGGCAACTTGGAGCGAGAGATATACGGCTTCGAGTGGTGGGTTTGTTCACGAGCATCGAGATGGGAGGATGCACAGTGGGTTCTCGATGTCGGCGAAAGCTCAAGGGCGAGGGCTACGACAAACAAGACGATATGAACGATATGGACGCTTCAGAAGCGGCATCGCATCGAAGAAATGCTCCATTTGTAAAGAGATGGGACACTCTTTCAAGTATTTCCCAACAAGCCAGAGGCCGTGAAATTGTTGTACGGGTTCGCAGATGTCATTGTTAGGTCGCATGTCAATGTGATATGTTGAATTCTATTTGTAATGCATGTATGGTCATATGATGTGTAATGCCCGTATATTACTCTAATTCTATTTGTTGGGTGTACTACTACCAAATTCTATTTGTTGGGTGTATTATTACCGAATTCTATTTGGTTCGAATTTGTATGTTCGTTGAATGTGTCATTATCGCATTCCAATTGTTAGCGTTTTTGGACTGTAAAGTGTGGTAGCTTGTATTCAAATTCTATTTGTAATCACTGCATCAGTTTAGTTGTTCATTTAATTTTGTACTAATATTGTTTTATTCAATTGCAGGTATGGCGATGGAGTACGAGTTGCTAGGCCCAGTGGTCGACACGACTCATCGGAGTCGCTTGGCCACCTTGCCACCTGCAGAGGGGGAGGCACCGCTCGAGCTGAGTGCCCTTCACTTGCGGACCCCGATGAGAGCATGGCGGGTCGACCCCCGATGGGTTCCTAGGTTCGTCCACTTTTCGCAGACTTTCCTTACTAAATCTTGTTCATTTGAACTAATAGTTGTGAAAATGTCTTCCTATAGGCTGAAAGCTGCAGGGCTACTGCCCATATCACGGATGGTGGAGGCGATTGCGGCAGATGCAGAGGACGGGCGTGGTGCCTCTAGGAGATTCTCGTACGATAGGATCTTCCTTACCGCTTTGGTAGATCGCTGGCGCCCGGAGACGCACACCTTTCACCTCCCGTGCTGTGAGATGGCGCCCACACTGGAGGACGTGACCTACCTGCTTGGCCTACCTTGCACCGGGGACATGGTAGTGCCTGAGGACGTCCACCTGGAGTGGCGGGCGGAGCTCCTAGCCCGTTTCATGGACGTGCTGCCAGCTGACAGTGACTACGCACCTTTCGGTAACAAGCACGGTCCGACACAGAAGTGGCTGATACAGTTTTATGTAAGTGACATTACCTTTGTGTAAATTTTATTTCATTATGTCTTAAAGTTGTGAAACTGACCATTACTTTTTTTGTAGCCCGAGAGGATGGCACCCGGAGCAGGGGACTACGTTGTCGGCCGCCACTTGAGCGCACTCAGTAGGCTATTCGGCTGGGTTCTGTTCAGCTCCACCCACGGAGACACCGTCGACAAGCACTTGATCTAGTACACGAGGTCGATCGCAGACGCCGAGATCGAGGAGATCCCGCAGCTAGCGTGGGGACCGGCTGTGCTGGCTGCGATGTACCAGGGCCTTTGCGACGGTTGCCGTCCCGTAGGGGAGTGGTCCATTCTCACGGGCTGTCCTCTCCTACTTCACCGTGGGTCTTTGAGAGGTTCCAGATCGCCACCGCACATCGATCCGAACCCTACGAGCCGAGTTCTCTGGCGCCCGGATGACATCGACCGATCCTACCATGGGGACGCTAGGTGTCGCCGACGAGTTAGTAAAATGATTTTTACCATGAGTTATGCAATTATTTCAATTATTTTCAAATTATTTTCTAACTTTACCATTACTTTTTTGGTAGCCGATGTATGCTACTCAGGACGCCACACGCCGCATTCTCGAGCACGCTTGCGATGTTTGACGGTGACCGATGATGATCGCCATCTGGCGTCCTTACCTTCCCGAGCCGGTAGCGCGTGAGCACCTCACGCCTCTCCTTGCAATGCACCCGTGACGCCGCCTTTTGGTTCATACACGCCACCTTGTTTTCGACGTGTCACGCCGAGACGCACGCCGGCACCGCGTGATGAGGCGCTTCGCCCGCCAGTCTTCCCGTCCCACCGGTGAGGTGGTCCCACCTCACGTGCACATGTAAGTGCTCTTCCATGTCTATTTCAGTTGCATTTTTTCATGTTTGCGGTACTAACGCCATTGCTCATGTTCTCATGCTTGGTCACACGTAAAGGGTACATTGGTGCCGCTTAATTGGGCGGCACGTATGATCCCTCACGCCGCGATGGGCAAGCGCGCGCGGACGCTCACGCGGAGGATGCCCCATACGACCCCGGCACGTACGACGAGTACATCCGGTGGTACGCACCACGCACACGCGTTCGGGTTGTGCACGTCATTGACTCGCCTCCGAGGCACGAGCCCTCGGTTGCGGAAACCTACCCCACCCAACCGGACTCGGCGTTTCACCGATCGGTCAGTACTTCTTCCACAATCCTTGCAATGTATCGTTACTGTAATTGTGTGAACTAAGTGGCATTTCAATTCGTGTGCAGAGCGACCTTGCTAGGGAGACGTAGACGAGGTGGACGCACTGTTGGCACAAGTAGGCCAGGGGGATAGGGTTGAGGTCGCGGTGGGGGTGCTCAGAGGGCGTTGCAGCGTGTACGCCAGAGGGTCATCCGCATCGTCCAGCTTACGTCATGCAGGAGGCCTAGGGACGACGACGTCGTACAGGTTCACGGGCGTGCCTCCGCTGTATGGGGTCGACACGTGCCGCAGGCCACAACTCCCACACCACACACACAGGCAGCCCCCCTCCTCACGTCCCAGGGGGATCTGGTTGGCAGCCCTCCGCACCATACGCCCCTATGACTGCAGGTATACCGCGTTGTCTCTTTTCATCTTTTATGATTTTAATGTTATGTAATGTACTAACAAGAAAACTTTATCAACAGCAGCCTATCCAGCACCAGAGAAGAGTGCGAGTACCTCTGCTGAGTTATCGCCAATCGGCGACATCGACTTGGACTTCTTCAGAGATCCTTACCAAAGAATGACGCAAGGGTCCTTGGCCCTCGCAGTTTGCCGATGCGCCCGGCCCAAGCCACCGTCAGACGACGCCTTTTGTTACTCCTCCAAGACCAAGACGACTGCTAGGAGTACCCGTGATGTGCCCCCGACAAGTGGACGCACTTCTCTAGGCATGTGCAACAACCGAGGGAAGCCCGACCACCCGAGGAGTAGCATCACAGAGAAGCATAGTTAGGTGTTTTCTTTTCGTACTAGATGTGTTTGTATATAATTTCTTTCTCACATTATGTAGCAAATTCATGTATGGTACTTTATTTCTTTTATGTTATGTTCTATTACGATATCGTTCATACAATTTGTTCGCTCGAAATCTATGGTTCTTGGTTGCTACTACATGATTATATGGTGATTCCTGTGTTGCGTACTTTCGTTAAAGCTTGTAAACTCAAATATTCATATAATAACGACCCAAAGAATATTATCGCTTAGGTGCTTGCGCTTATCGGTTTTACATGATAAGCAAGTCGAAATTTGGATACTTTTCTATAACTTGATTGTCCATATACTAAAGTGCTTTTTGAATCAATTCCTTAAAATTTGCTTTTACACGAGTTGTTACGAGTTGTCAAAAGCTTGAGTGATATAGATTTACTACGACTTGTGATCACTTAGGGTTTTTATTGTGATTGGATTCAGATGCAAAGCAAGTTATAAATAATATATTTTTATAGATTATGGTAGTATACATTACAGAGGGTGTCACTGGGCTATTCTTTATATTTTTTGCATTTGTTTAAGGTATTTTACAGACTGCCAAAAACGCCTGGGTTTAAGGTGTACGATTTTTGCGCCATGTTTTGGCTTCTAGTTTGCGATCGCACGCTATGGATATTTTAACCATTCTTATGCATTAGTTGGGGATGGCTCTATGAGTGTTTTCAAGCTATTCCCGAGATATTTGGCTTTCGTCTGAGATGTTTTCCATATAATTGATTGTAATTGCCTTGTATTAAAATATCCAGCACTAGACCTTACAATGAAGTGACAACACCCGCCGCTTTTTCAAATTTTGTCGAGTTATGTGACAAAGATGTCGCTATCGCCTTTTGGCAAGGCGATGTGACGACGCCGCTATCGCCTTTTGCCGGTGAGATGTGACAAGACAATCGCTTCTCGGCTTTGTCGACTAATGTGACAAAGACGCCGCTATCGCCTTTGGCGGTCGCGATGACAAAGACGTCGGTATCAACTTTTTCAGATTGATGTGACAAAGACGACGCTACATAATAACTCTCGGTTGTTGGTGGATCTACGATGCAATAAGGCCAACCCTATATAAGGGTGATACCGCCTTTATACCACCCACCGCCTTCCTTGTCATCGAAGCGAGACCAAGAGCAAACGCATAAACGAGAGAAGAGAGAAGGGAAGGAGAAGAGAAAAAGAGAGGGACAAAAGAATGCCGAGGCGTGCAAGTGCTAAGGGGAAGGGGAAAGCAAAGGAAGAGGGAGGTATTTCGGCCGGCGCGCAACATCGCGCATCAGACCTCTTCAGACTTCACGGGCCGCCCCACCGATGTGTTTGTGCGAGATCCTTGCAGGCTTGTCCGCTCTGGGAAGTCACAACTTGGAAGAGTAGGTATTGGATGTGTCGCAACAACGCCTTCGACCCGCCGGAGAAGAGCCTGAGAATGCGCCAGCTGGTAACAATCATACATGTTTTGTAATATTTCTACATGACACTTTGCTAATTTATGTTTCGTGCAGTCGCCTCCACCACTGTGTGAATTTGAGTAGTGGTTTGACGAGGAGATCGATCCCGAAGACCAAAGGCTCCTCGATCAAGCCAACCGGGATGAGGAGTTCAGCGGCAATTCAAGAGCGCTGTGGACGCCGACGCGATGAGGCACGAGGAAGGATGCGGAGGAGAAGAAGGCTGAGAGAGAGAGAGGAAGCGAGAGAGGGCACGTCATGCTAGAGAAGACCCACCAGAGGCATGGGCAAAGGGGAAGTGGCCTCGATGCACTCAGTAGATGTGAAGTTATACTCCTTCTAGTTTTAAGTTGTAATAAAGAATGTGTCCTACCTCATTTTCCTCAGTAACTTCTCATTTTAGAATCGCTTTTCTCTGTAATCTCCATCTCCCACCCACGCTTTTGTCACATCTCGAGCTGCAATGAAATATCGCACTTCACATAGAACATGGAAACTTTGACTGCAATCATAATAACTTTCACCGCAATGCTCGTAAGACCTTATAATAACAACCAAGGATAACGCTTTGTGACTCCAAGTTTGTAATCCTATCACTCGCACCAAACTCTTGGAGCCCTTACAAAAAATTAGTATGGAGAAAAAAAGATCGTATCAAAATAAACAAATGGAACATCATCTCACATCTTCAATCTACATTGAAAATTGTATGATGGTAAATCTCAAATATGTCAAATAAATATATAGAGTTAAACATTTCTTATGTACATACATTATATTTCATAGGTTGCCCTCACATCGACACAAGCCTTCCATTTAGGTAAAGTACCATCGGACCATGAAACCTAAATAGCAAATGATTTAATTGTATTTACCTCATCGGGTCTAATCAATGCCGTAAAAAACATTCATCTTCAAATAAGTAGATTGGTATTTGCAAAGATCTTCAATCCAAAGAGCACCTTCCTTCTCTTACGACATGCCGCATTTTCTAAAACATTGCTTTCTATATAAGAATGCCGATGCAAATCCAGTTGTACTTACGTTAACACTAGGCGTATTGCTTTTCATATTTATCGATAGCAAAACAAAAATAATACACATATAATTGCCCTCGTCCAATATCTTATAATATTTATCGAGGATTAGATATTTTTTTGCAAATTATAAATAAATGAATTAGTAAAAAATTCATCTAACTGAATTATTACAAAATTTTTAAAAAATTCAATTCATTTGAGTCACAATTCCAATTTGCGACAAAACTGCGACTATTGGGACAGAGATGCATGTCAATTTATTTGGAATTGTGACTATTGGGTTTTTTTATAATTTTTTTCTACATATTATTTCTGTGATTTTTTTACAAAAATATATTAGTTTAAAAAAATTTCCATCTAATTGCCCTCGTCCAATATCTTAAAATATTTATCGATGATTACATATTTTTTTTTGCAAATTCTAAATCAATGAATTAGTAACAAAATTATCTAACTAAAGTATTACAAAATTTTTCAAAAATACAATTAATTTGAGTCATAATTCCAATTTGCGATAGAGGGAATTGCGACAGACTCTCTATCGCAATTTCAAATTGCGACTGGGTCTCTGTCGCAAATTCGAATTGCGACTAAGTCTCTGTCGCAAATTGAAATTGCGACAGAGATGTGTCTATTCCAAATTGCGACAGACGGCTATTTCTGTATTTTTTACGACGTATTATTTCTGTAATTGTTTTTAAAAAATATATTATTTAAAAAAAATTCGTATCAGCTATTTCCATCGACCGTTGGTAGCTGAAGTTATCTCTTCCGTCAGATCTAGTTCTTGTTTATTAATCTGGATTCTGGAATGAGTTTACCATGTGCTTGCAAACTAGAATTTTCTTACAAGAAGCTTATATAGCACTGATAATACAAGGGGATTGAAAGTTCATGCCATCGACCGTATTTGTGATTTCTTAGAACGTCCAAATTCAATTTTTAGTTTCCTTTAATAGCCACTTTTGGAAGAAAAAGAAAAGGCACCTGTCCAGTTTCCCTTGGAAATGCAGTCAGGCGTCTAAAGCCATTTCTAGTGGGAGTTTCAACTGAGTTTCATTCTCATTAAATGACATGACACATCATTATGTTAGGTGACATGGCAAGGTAATTATGAAGAGAGAGATAGAGAAAGTTTCATAGGAGGTGAGAGAGTTTCATCTAGATGAAACCTGAGATACACGGTTACCTAGACAAAAGCTGATGTATCACTTATGGAAACTGAGAAATGAAACTATACACTGGAAATGGCCTAACTGGATTCCTTCCGTTCCGGGTCCATTCCAATTCTAAGGTGATTATTGTGATTTGTGAGTAATTTGCCTGGCCCCTAAGAACAATGTTAGCCCCGTTCTTTTGGAATAAAACGTGGTAAACGCAGTATATTTCCAGCATTTTTTTTTTTTTTGAGAACGCAGCAAATTTTTCAAGAGAGCCCTTCCAAATTCATCGGTACGATGCACTGGATTTGAACACAAACGGCTTTTGGAACCGTTTAACACATTGTTAGTGCATAATCTCGCAAGCATGCATGTGGTACTACAGAACACAACTTCACAGATAGTCCAAAATTGACATCTCAGACAATTTAGTAAACCATGAGTAATAAAGTGTCAGTGATAAAATGGCACATCACAGACGGGAGAACAGTTTGTGAAAATTGTCATCGCAAACGAAATTGTCATCACAGACGGTTCTAAACAAGAACTGTCTTCCTACTGTTGACACTTTTTTATTTTACTGGCTAGCGTTAGGAAATACTAGCATGCCTGCTGAAACAAAACAGACTATAGAATTTACATTAAAAGGAGTTGGTGGCGGTCGTTCGTTCTCCTTTAGAACATCTTATCTATTGGATCTGGTATGAACAGTTAAGATGTTGTCGAGATATGCTCCGCTTGATGTGTGTATGAAAGAAATTGTACTTATTATTGTATGGTTTAAGATCCTTCCTACTTATATGTATCACCTCTTTTAGGTTTCCGTTGCAACGTACGAGTACCCTACTAGTTATGACATATATTTCAGAAATCAACTTAGAATACATATTACACACTATGTAGAGCGCATCTATTTCAGAAATCAATTCAGATATATTAACCAATTGAATCTATAACTACAACATACAAATTCACAGCGCAAGGTTCATAAATTAATCCTCCACACGAGCCTTGAGCAGCGCGCGGCTACGACTACGGCTCGCGAGCTTCTGGAGCTGCTGCTTGATGCATCGCACGTCATCTCCAAGGTCCGATCTAAGACTGCTCACAATTAAATGTTAATGTAGCAGCTTATTCGTGAACATTGGTAGATCGACATACACTACTAGATATATATGTCATTGCTGACTAAATTTTTGTCCACGTGTGCATATGACATATACATCTTTTCATCCTTGCATGCAGATACATATATATAGTCAAATTTGCATGCTTAATCATCATAATGCTCAAATCTGAGGGAGGAAAGGAGGGAGGGAGTGTGTTGTTTGTGTAGCACGTAAATAGGTATGCCCGCGGGGATTGAGTACATGCATGCGACGGATATGGACGAGGTTCATTGCTCACGACCTTTCGTGGGTATGTTGGCGGGTATGGGTATGGGCAAGTACTACCCGTACCCACCGCTCCTGATTGCCGTCTCTAGGGGAGGCTGGTCATAACGCCAACAAATGCCGCAATCGTAAAGGCAATGGTCCTTCTCTAGGTCAGCGTAAGAGCTAAAAAGCCGAAGTGAATGTCGCTTTGGCTAGCACCAATTCATATGAGTACCAAGGATGGAAGGGGAGAATACCTAATTTATCATTTCTTCGCAATTTGGGTTGCCTTGCAAAATTGCATGTGCTGTTTCCGAATAAAAGAAAGCTTGGTCCCAAGATTGTTGAATGTGTATTTCTAGGTTATGGGCATAACAGCTGAACTTATAGGTTTCTCATAGTCAAATTCGAGGTAAGTGACATTGCTAATGATGATCTCGTGATGCGACTTTCTTTGAGAATGTTTTCCTGCAGAAGCAAGTGAAGCCATTGACCCTACTGGTTCGAGTGAACACTCAAAAGACATTTATCCTTTTTTGCAAATGATATGTGTCGACGATTCGGGAACCGGTCCCTCGCCGAGCTTACTTGTTGAATGAGGGATCAACTTAAGACCCCTTTCCCGCGAGGGGGGTGACGTCCAAGGCAATGCCGAGCTACGAGACTAGGCAAACAAGACAACCGCAAAGAACAAGGGGGCTTTTTATCCGTTCAGCCTCTCCTGGGGAGATAACAACCCCACGCCCAAAGAGTTACACTAATATGTGAAGATGGGTTACAATGAGCTTGCTCGGAGGCCCTTGGAGGTTCTAAGAGCTATTCTCCAGATGGCCACCGCGAGCTCGAGGAGTAACGCCGAGTTGAACTAGAGTGGAGCCAGCCCTCAATCCTTCGCGCACACAGGTATTTATAGGGGGTTACAAGCGACAAAGATGATTATGTGGCGCGCCATCGCTCGACGGGCGTCGATCGCGCTCCACGCCACTCGCCGGTACCACGCGACGTAGGGTACAGTGAGACGCTGAATCGCGCGCGCCAGCAGACACAAGCACAGTCAAGAATTAATGCCACGTCGTCTTGGCGGATCGTGCCCGACTTTTGGTGTATCCCGAGGTATCTTCGGCGGGCCACGTCGCTTGGCCGTGGGCCCCAAGCAAGCATGCTCGGGGGAGGAGCTTTGACGAAGGTCGGGGCAGCCCGGAGGTCGGAAGGTCGGGGACACTTCCCGAGCAAGGGTAGCTCGGGGACTCCCGGGCTATGATGGTCGGATAACGCGACGCCCAATCCCCGACAGCTAGCCCCCGAGGCTAAAGGGGGAAAAGCACCCAGGAGGGGACTCCGCCTTAAGCCTCTTTCCATTTGTCAAGGGATTGGGACTTTGCGGCGAAAAACTACCGCAGCGTCCGAGCAACTTTGCTCGGGGAACGGAAACCTTGCGGTGAAAACACTACCGCAGCGTCCGAGCAATTTTTGCTAGGGCAAAAAACTTGCGGCGTAAGAGCTACCGCAGGTCGCGATGGTTCCTTCTCAGCGAAGCTTTGAGGGTACGACTCTGACAGTTTTTCGAGAACCACGCCGCTGAAGGACGGTTTCGTAAACCGAACCGCCACGCGCCGCCTCGCCGGGCCGCTCTGACTCCTCCGCCCATAAATGCCAGACGGGAACTGTTTTTGCAGGCTTTTCTTCTCCCGCGACTTGCGATTGAATCCAGAAAAAGCCTCCTCACTCCCGAACCTCTTTGCCCCGCTCCAACGCCTTTCCCTCTAGCCCTCCTCATGGCGAAGAACGTGGCGAAGTTTGGCGCGAGTAGGACCACCGCAGAGAGAATTCGGGTGCTCCAGGATTTCGTCTATCTCGACCCGTATTCCTGGCGAATCCCCGATGGCGAACGACCGGCCAAGATGACGACGAGATAGTCTCGCATGAGCTATACACCGTCAAGCGGGCCAATGCCCGAGAGTGAGTTCTCGAACTGTGATCGAGCAATGCCGTCGTAGATTACACATTTGAACCCCAATTCCATTCTTGTCTTGACAATTTTTGCTCATCTTTGCGAAGGCTTCGTGGGAGTCCTTCCGACGCCTAGCCTTTTCTTTCATTTCTACAATCTCTTCCGCACCGGTAGCTTCTCGACCGGTGTTTTATTTTCGCTGAGGGCCACCACCGCACGAGTATCCTCTTCACTCTCAAGGACTTGGCCAGCAGGGTCAAGCTTGGTTCTATCTCTGCGAAGGCGAAGGAGCCGCCGCGCTTCACCGGAGGGTGGCGCCTATTGCTGAGACGCCACGCCCGCCCATCGTGCCCGAGGAGGAGCGGATTCTGATGCAGATCAGCGAGCTCACGAACATGGGGCTGACTGGTTGAGACATCGCCCGTGACTTCCTCAAGAACAGGGTGTCCCCCCTAAGGAAGAGGGAGCACCCTTTTTACGAGGCCACCGGGTGGGACGACGTCACCCGCGAAGGCACCTCGGGTAAGTTTCATGGTCTTGGAGACTCTTTGCTCTTTGCTTTGCTCGCGCGGCTCAGATTCGTGCTGATGCTTGCCCGTCTATTGGCGACAGAGCCGGGCTTCGATTGGCTGGAGAAGAGGGTCGGAGATATGTTCGGGACCCCCAAGGGCAAGGAGCTCGTGCTGATGCTTTTTTCCTCATACTTTTGCATTGTTGTAGGAGAAGACTGCCCTAGACCTGGCAGTGGCTGAGCTTGTACCTTTGGCGGGTGGCAAGGGAGTGCTTGTTCCAGCCGCCCGGACCAAGGGCACAAAGGGCAAGAGGAGCGCCCCACCTCCGACCATCCCACGCTCGTCGAAGAGACAGGTAGTCGCGCCGAAAGATCTGCCGGCGCCCCACAAGGAGTACGCCGATCGGATGGAAGAGGTAAGCCGCCTGAGGCTCTGGCTGAAGCACTATAATCTCGAGGTCCAAATAGGACAGATCGAGGCGGAGGGAACTCTGATCGAGGGGATGGTGCAGTTCCGTGAGAGGCGCCAGAAGAGCTCGCCGACCTGGCATCCCTGTGTCGAAGCGAAGCTAATCAAGCCCGGCCTGGCGACGCCGAAGCCGAAATGCACCATCCTCAAGAACGGAACACGCGGGCTCGGAGAAGGCGCTAGTGGAGGTCGACATGGAGGAGGTCGACCCCCGCCTGGCGCGGATCACCTGGGCCCAGGAGAAGAAGGCCCAGATGGTGGTCGCAGCGGCGGCGAACCCATCCGGAGGTGGCGACGAAGGCCTGGCCGAAGGTGAATCTTGAGCCTTGCTCGAATTTATTCCCGTGTGTCCTTTACCCGAGCTAGCCCCACTCAACTGACGTGGGCGATATAGCTCGTAGGTCTCCTCCGAACATCCGCAGAGTGCTTGATGAAATCCTCGATCGTATCGTAGAGAGGGCGATGGCCGACGCCGCGGACATTGTGATGGCGGAAGGCGTGGCGGCAGTGGACACCCTCGTCCGACGCACTAAGGGGTGAAGATCCCGCCGACGGGGAACGATCCCTGGCGAAGCCGCCCTCCCAAAGATGGAGAGTGCCCGAGGAGAGGAGGGAGTTGGCGACAAAACTTTGGGCGAAAAGGCTGCCCAGGAGGGCTTAAAGCCCCCGGGTGCATCGCCTACCCGGGGCGAAAGCGCGAAGCCCCCGAGCGAACAGCCTGCTCGGGGAAAGACATCGCCTACCCCGAGCGAATTGCATGCTCGGGGCGATCCCCCGCTGCCACCGAGCGAAGGACATGCCCTGGTGGACAGCGAGGAGACCCAGAGCAAAACGGTTGCTCAAGGGAAGGGCGTGGCGCCCCAGGGCGGACTCCTTGCCCTGGGGGAAGGTTCGACATCTTCGATCAACCCCCCTTCCTGGAAAGATTCGGGGGAAGTCCGCAGCCCCCTGCGGAAGCTCGAAGACCTTCGAGGGCAAGACGTCACTGAGCGCTTCCGGGAAGTTGTCTCCACGGGCTTTGGTCTGGTGAGGATCCTTCTTTTTCTTTTTTATTTTCTTGAGTTTTAAGGGTGGCGCCTGAGCTTCTTCTGGCTGCATCTTCTTCAGAAGACTCTGGAGCAGTTTGATGCGGCGATGACCGTTCCCGATGACACGGCCGAGCTGCTTGAGGAGCACGAGAAAAGGATTGCCCGGCTCGAGCAAAAAATAAGCGACCTCAAGAGCCGGGACACCTTGCTCATGCAGAGGTGCCTGTAGGGTCGAGGATGCGCCTAGAGGGGGGTGAATAGGCGTTTTACGAAATTCGATCCTCACTAATCAATTCGCTCTAATACACCCCTAAGTCAAAACCTAATCAAAGATATATGCGGAAGCGATAAATAGGTTTTGACAATTAAGGCCTAAATCAACTAGGCTCACTAGTGCACTTAACTAAATTATGTCTCTACACTAGAATTGCTAAATTGAACAATCAATTAATACTAAGCAATTCTAATACATTCAAGCAATCAATAATATGCAAAAGGTAAATACTGAAAGTAAAGAGACAAGGACAACCGATATTTTTCCGTGGTGTTCGGAGACTTCTGCTCGGTCTCCCTAGTCCACGCTTGAGGCTAGCCCACACTTGGACCGGCTCCCGCCGAGCACCCGCCTCTTTCCACTAGTCGTGGCTTTTCACGCCGCGTAGGCTCAACCCGAACCTTCACAAACTTGTCGGGCTTCTCACACCTTGAGAGCTCCAAGACGACGCCCTCGCTGCCTAGAGTCGGCAACCTCCAAGAGTAACAAGCCGCTCCTTCGCTTGAACTTCACCGAGCACAACGAATGCGCTCCCGGTGATCACCAAGTGCAACACATGCACAAGGACCTCACTCAAGTGCAACACATGCACAAGAGCTCACTCAAACCACTCCTAATTGCAACACATGCAATTAGTTCACTCTTTAGCTCAATAATCAAATGTGAGTGTGCAACACATGCAACACCTCACCCACAACCTCAAACACA
Organism: Guadua angustifolia; assembly: GCA_036346375.1. Classification (NCBI taxonomy): domain Eukaryota; kingdom Viridiplantae; phylum Streptophyta; class Magnoliopsida; order Poales; family Poaceae; genus Guadua; species Guadua angustifolia. Next base: position 27,812 of record JAYEVE010001001.1, on the reverse strand, counting down.
CAGCAACAACACCCTGCCCAAGCCCCCCAAGGGGTGTATTTATACCCCACCAAAGAAAACTAGCCGTTGGGGGCAAGAATCCAGAAAAGCTGCGAGAACGCGGTACTACCGCCCCCACATGCGGTACTACCGCTCCACTGTAGCAATGGCTATAAAACTAGCCGCATGCTGTGATCTGGCCGTACTACCGCCGAGGCGCGGTAGTACCGCCCTCAGGCCCTAGAGTACCAAGACTACGAAACTCGAAAACCAACTCTCGCCAAAAAGCAACCGCAGTAAACATCCAGAGTATCAAGACTTATGGTATTATCAAGATTTGGGTCTGCCCAGATTACCGCACCTCCTAGTACCGCTCTCAACTCCGTGCAACCGCCATGCCGAGAAAAAACCCGATTTTAACTCCAAAAACATTTCTCCAAAACCAAACTTATTCTTTGAGCAATGTAGATGATCAACACATGATCATACACACGCAAAACACATTTGCACCAACTTAGCTCATGCTCAAAGAATTCAAACCAAATTGTGAAAACACATCTACTTAATCAACTCAAGATCTATTTGCAAAACGATAAGCAAATCAAACTCGAAGTTTATGAGATTAATCCCCTAGCCATGTGAAGGTCAACACAAGACCCGGTCAACTTGCCAATACCCGTTGCAAGCCCCACTCACATGCTCTCGAATTCGGACTCATAAACCTCGGTTTATTCGACAACGAACTTGCAAATAACACAATAAAACCATTTCATGCTTGAGCACTACTTTTGCAACACATGCAAAAGTCTAGCTCCAAGCAACATCAAATCAAAATGCATGAACTCTCTAATTGCAACACATGCAATTTCTAGTTCAATGCAACACCAAAACCAAACTTCAAACCAAAACCAAATCACACGATGAGCTCTTTACTCGCAACACATGCAAGCCTCTAGCTCCATACAAACACACAAGTTTTAGAAAGATTGTTTTATAAACCAAAACATGAAGCTTCAACTAATGCAACACATGCAAAAGTGAACTCCACGCAAAAGCCAACGCATTAGCTTATCACATCTTGCAACACATGCAAATCAAAGCATTATGCGAAAACCAATACAACCAAGCATAAGTTTAACCCATTCGCAACACATGCCAAATGGTTAACCCATATGCAAAAACCAAATCAACATAAGATTTGAGCTTGAGTGAACGCGATTGAGATCACCAACACATGATGAAGCTCAAGCTAGGAAGCAACCCCTCTTAATAGCACGGCGATAAAAATCTTAGACTCAAAGACTACAAAGTCCTTAGCCTATCTAATTATACCTTCGCACAAGACAAGCAATCCCTTTGGGGTCTTTATGATCTTCTTTGATACTCCCCGGATCTCTACTCGACTCCTCTTCGGGATCCACTCTTGACGCCCATCAACTCATGATGCCGTCCTTGTCCCGTTCTCATCCATCATTGGACCTAACTCAATTACAACTCATAAACATAGTTAGTCCAAGATGCATGGTTGTCTCAATTATCTCTTGCACTCCATTAACACATAATGGATGCCTCTAGATCAATTGAGCACAGCCTAAATCAATTGAAATGATTGTAAATGTGTCTTAAGTACAATAATGCAACTCATGCTTTATTATACTTAAGAAATATTCATTTGTCCTCAATTAATCACGGAGCACCATCAACACATGATGAAGTGTTCTTTAATGATTAATAAGATTTAATGAACTCAATTTAAATTATCATTTAAATTGATATGAGTATATATCAACTACACAAGTTTTCATATACTCACGTTGATGAAAAGTAATGATCCATTATATGTAAATTGTATGGAAATGATCATTACTCTAAATCATCAACTATAGAATAAACTCCACATGTATATGTGCATAAATATGATTGACTTAGATATAATATGCACATATTCAAATTGATCGTATTGGAGTATATCCTATATTACCATGAGTATACTTATAACTAGGTAATTCGAATATATACTCAAAGATTTAGTTTCTTTGTCTTGATCCTTATATGTGTTAATAACGAATTGATCAATACAAAGAAACTATCAAGTTAGACTACAAACTCCCCCTAAGTGTGTGCATCCATGTAATGTATGGATTGGAAAACATGATGCACATTTTGTGGTTAATATAACGGGGACATTCATATTTTAACTTGACTCCAAAGTATGCAACTAATACTAGAATGAATATGCAAACATACCTTGGGTTTTCCATTTTTCAATGCGATGAGACTAATCAAAAGATATTCTAAACAAACATGTTAGTCTCGATATAAGATTTGTCATTAATAACAATATCGCATTAGGGGATTAACTTAATATTGGATTTGTCATTAACACAAGATTAGATTTGTCATTAACACCAAAACCATAACTAATTAAGGTTGAACTTACAGTGCCGCCAGGCGGAGAAGGACGCCCAAGAATATAAGCAGAAGAGCCTTGGCCTTGAGCAAGAGCTTGAGCAGGAGAAGCTGCGCTCCTGCCAGGCCAAGGACGACGCCACCAGGGCCCAAGAGAAGGTCCTTGCGCTCGAGGAGAAAATTGAACAGCACAAACAGGCCTCCTGCCGGGCGGAGAAGGACCTCGAACTAGGCCGCGCGAAGATTCACGGGGTTGAGACGAAGGTGGCCGACCTGGAGCGGGCTGCAGCAGCGGCCACCGACCTTGCCGCCCAGGGCAAGGAGGAGCTAGAGGAACTCCGCGGGGAAGCCCGCGAGGGTCGCGAAGCTCTGCGGAAGGTGCTCGACCTGGAGGCCAAAGTTGATGACTTGCGGCAGAAGCTCCGCTGTAGCACTTAGGGCACTTTATTTTGCCTTTCTTCTTTCCTTTTTTGTTGCTTCTTGGTGATTTTTGGCCATGCCGCAAAAGTGTGCATCTTTGTTTTGTTCTTGACTCGCTTTTCCCTGCAAATGATAATCACAAGGCAAAATAGCGAGACACAGGTCGATCGCATGTTAGAAAGAAATGTTGGCGACAGAGGCCCGAAATACGTGAGAAAAATGACTTCGCAAAGGTAACGCGTCTTTAAGAAAGAAACAACGTTACACGGGTAGGTTAAAATGAGGTACTATCGTAGCGGCTTACTCTCCCCTAGCCCCCGCTGTGAACGGAGGTCGTGCCCCTAGGCACGGGCTCGTTCACAGGAAAGTTGGAGAAGAACGCCCCCCCCCCTCGACCAAGGCACCAGTTGCGGCGAACATGGCTTTGGTCGGGGAGGAAGAAAGCGCAAGGCCTAGAATCCCTTAACGCTTAGGGCGCATACTCCTGAGCTGCGAGCATGCTCGTAGGTCAGGGAAAAAACGCGTGGCTACCCCACAAGGAGAGCAACGACCGAACACGCGCGCGCCAGAGTAAATCTGCGGACCGACCATGAGGTTGTCTGTATGCGACTTGTATCTCGCAGCGAAAAGCTACTGCGGACCAAGGTCGGCTTATTGAGACCGAAGCCTCAGGTGGCGAGTTTTAACTGGCGGGGTGTTGGTCGTGACGCCTTGTCCGGTTGCGCGCGCGCTAGCTTGAACTTGGAAAGAAAAGGGATTCACCACGCCGAACGTACTCATTTCATCACCAAGATTGCGAAAAGAAAAGTGTGCCTTTGTGCGAGACTAAGTCGGCTTACCAACAGGTAGTGACCTTATATTTCCACAACATCTTGGGGGTAAAAAGACATTGGGCGGGCGAGCATAACGAGAGTGCTACTTTCTTGAAAAGAAGGGAAAAAACGCAGAGCTATAAGATGCAAAATAAGGCTTAAACTTAGATATAGAACTTGCACAACTGGTCGATGTTCCACGAGCTTGCGAGCACACGACCATCCTCCCGCGCGAGGCGGACAGCCCCCGGGCGCGCCATCGAGGCGACCTTGAACGGGCCTTCCCACCTTGGGGAGAGCTTATTGGCCTTCGACGTATCTTGGATTCGCCGCAGGACGAGGTCACCGACCTGCAGGGCTCGGGGCCGAATTGACTTGGCCGCATGCCTGCGGAGAGCTTGCTGATAGACGGCGGATCGGAGTAGCGCCTTCTCGCGCGTCTCCTCGGCAAGGTCGAGGTCGAGGCGACGCTCGCGACCTTGATTGACTTCATCGGCCAAATGCACTCTTGGGGACCAGAACACGATTTCTGTGGGCAGGATGGCCTCGGCACCATAGACGAGCTGAAAAGGTGTCTCGCCCGTAGTTCGGCTAGCTATGGTGCGCACGGACCAGAGGACGGAAGGGAGCTTGTCCACCCAGGACCCGCCGTGCTGGGCAAGGTCTTGGAATACCCGCTTCTTGACTCCTTGTAGGATCTGGCCATTTGCTCGCTCGGCTGCCCCGTTCTCTGCGGATGAGCTACAGAGGCAAAGCAGACTTTTGTTTCGATGTCCTCACAGTAGGCTTGGAATATTTCGCTGGTGAACTGAGTGCCGTTGTCGGTCATGAGGCGATTGGGGATACCAAAGCACATCACCACGTTGTTGCGAAAAAATCTTTTGGCTGCTTGAGCCGAAATGGTTGAGACGGGCTCGGCCTCTATCCACTTGGAGAAAGTGTCGATGGCCACGAGCAAGAACTTACAACCCTTTCGACCGCGGGGGAAAGGCCCGAGAATATCAGCCCCCCAGGTCGAGAATGGCCATGAAAGTAGGATGGTCTGCAGCTGCATGACCGGATGGTGGGACTTACGGTGTGGAATTGGCACGCCAAAGAAGTCGCCACGATTGTTCGAAAGGCCATCTAGAGTCTGCCGGCCAATAGTATCCCAGCGGAATGCTTTGCTTACGAGCGTCCGAAAGGACGAGTGAGTGCCGCACATACCTTCATGGATATCTCTGAGAAGGAAATTACCCTCTTCTCGAGATATACACTTGGAGAGGACTCCAAGTGCCCCTTTGCGGTACAAGGCGCCCTCGACGAGCTTATGGCGAGGAACGCTTTGTCACCGAACGCCGGCTTCTTCCTCGGCAAGGTGTCCGTGGGCAAGATATCGACGAATGGCGCTATCCACCGCACCTGCTCAAGGAAGGAGACGCCATCAAGACGCCTCAAGTGCCTCCTCTACGAGGGAATGGAGGGCTTTGATGCTCGGCTAGCGCCCGGCGTATGCATCCGGTTTTGCCTCCTCTTCGGAGGAATGGAGGGCTTGTGCAGATGTTCAACCAGGCGCCGGTAGCGGGCATCTGCGAGAACCGACCTTAGAGAGTTGGTCGGCCAGTGAATTATCCTTCCCGGGATGTAGAGTACTTCAAATTTCAAGTACCGCCCATCTTCCTCACTTCAACCAAGTAAAGCGCCATTGAGTAATCGGAACACTGATACTCCTTGTTGACTTGGTTGACGCACCACCGTGAATCGCCCTTCACAGTGAGCCGCTGGACTCCGAGCGCCTTGCACGCCCACAGCCCGGCCAAGAGGCCTTCGTAATCCGCCGCATTGTTGGTTGCGGCGAAGTGCAAGTGGACAACGTACTGAAGCTGGTTCCCTTGGGGGGAGACCAACACCACACCAGCCCTTGAGCGCTTGAAAGCTCGGGACCCGTCGAAGTACATGGTCCAATGGTCGTCCTCGACTTCGGGGGACTCAGTGGCGGGCGGGGCAGGATTTGTCCATTCCGCCACGAAGTCCACCAGGATCTGCGACTTGATCGCCGTGCGGGCCGAGAAGTGGATATCGAACTCAGCGAGCTCCATAGCCCACTTTGCAATCTGGCCAGTGGCATCTTGGTTTCTTAGGATCTCCCTAAGTGGAAAGTTGGTCGGAATGACGACCTTATGAGCTTGGAAGTAGTGTCGTAATTTCCTCGAGGCTACGAGCAGCGAGTATAAGAGCTTCTGGACCTCGGGGTACCGTTCCTTTGGTCCGTGAAGAACTTCGCTGACGTAGTATACTGGACGCTGCGTCCCTTACCGCTCGACCGCCAGAACCGCGCTTACGGCCTGGGGGTCGCCACGAGGTAGAGCAAGAGCGGCTCCCCCGACCTTGGCGTGGCCAAGGTCGGAGGGCTGGACAGGTACTGCTTCAGCTCCTCGAAGGAGCGGTTAGCTTCGTCCGTCCAGACAAAGCCCTCGTACCTGCGGAGTGCCTTGAAAAAAGGCAGCCCGCGCTCACCTGACCGAGAGATGAAGCGGCTAAGAGCTGCCATGCGTCCGGTCAAGGACTGGACCTCCTTCATGGATTTCGGAGGCCGCATTCTTTCGATAGCTTCGATTTTCTCCGGGTTGGGGCCGATGCCTTGCGGCCCATTGAGGTAACCGAGCACCTTCCCCGCCTTGACCCCGAAGACACATTTCTCCGGGTTAAGCTTTATTCGATGCTTGTTGAGGTTACAGAAGGTCTCCTCAAGGTCGGACACATGACCCGAGGCGAGCTTGCTCTTAACCACAATATCATCTACATACACTTCTAAGTTACGACCTATCTGGTCTTGAAATGTCTTCTACATCAAGCGTTGGAAGGTCGCTCCGGCATTCCGCAGACCGAAAGACATGGTCGTGTAGCAGAACGTGCCGAATGGCGTCATGAAGGAGGTCTTCTCTTCGTCCCCCGGGGATAAGCTAATCTGGTGATAGCTCGAGTAGGCGTCTAGGAAGCTCATCACCGACTCGCTGCTGTCGACCACCGGTCAATGCGGGCAAGGAAAGTTGTCCTTCGGGCAGGCGGCGTTGAGGCCGGTGTGGTCGACGCACATGCGCCACTTGCCACCCTTCTTCTTTACAATGACTGGGTTTGCCAGCCACTCCGAGTGCTCGACTTCTCTGACGAAGCCGGCCTTTAGGAGCTTGTCGAGTTCTTCCCGGATAATTGCTTGCTTCTCCGGGGAAAATCGCCTGAGCTTCTGGCGCACAGGCTTTTTATTAGGCCGAACAGCTAGCCTGTGCTCGATTAATTACCTCCCTTGGGACCCCGGGCATGTCGGACGGTTCCCAGGCGAATACGTCCGCACTCCTCCGGAGGAAGGTAACGAGCTCAAGTTCCTATTTGGGATCTAGGAAAGATCCCAAATGGAAAACCTTGGTCGGGTCAGCCTCGCTGAGAGGGACCGCCTTGGTTCCTCCTCCAGGCTGGAGGGTAACTTTGGGCCGGGACTGCGCCGGCTCTTGGTCGGGGCCACGCTGAGGAAGCTGCCCGACCATGTCGAGCGACTTCTCGTTGCAGTTCAAGGCCGCCTTGGGATCGCCCTTGATGGTGATGACGCCTTTAGGTCCGGGAACCTTCAGGCATTGATAAGCATGATGCGTGGCAGCCATGAACTTGGAAAGGGCCGGCCTGCTAAGGATGGCGTTGTAGGCCGACTTGAAATCGACGACCTCGAAGTTGACCAGCTCTGTTCGGAAGTTACTAAGACCACCGAACGTCACGGGCAAGACGATCTGGCCTATAGGCTTGATCGACGTGCCCGGGACTATCCCGAAGAACGGGATGGCAATGCTCTTGATCCTGGAAAGAGGAACCTGCATCTCGTCCAGGACCGTAGCAGATATGAGGTCCGGGGAGCTCCCACCATCGACGAGAACCCGACCAACCTTGGCGTTGTTGATGGTCGGGCTCACGACCAGCGGGAGCCTCTGTGGCTTAGTCATTCCAAGGGGACAATCATCCTTGGAGAAAGTGATGGGCAGCTCAGACCACTTGAGCTGCTGCACGGGCGGTTTGCCTTGGGCGATGTGGCCGACCTCCCGCGCGGCCTCCTTCAAATCCCCGCGGGACTTGTAGGCCGAGGAGCCCCCGAATATGACAGTTATGTGGTTTTGGGGTTCCTGGTAGCCCATGTCGTCATCGTCATCATCCGCGGGACCCTTGCCCTTGCTGCTCTCTCCCTTGCCTGGGAGAGTGGGCATGGGGCCCTCGCCCTTGTAGAACTTTTCCAGTCGGTATGCCCATGTTCTACAGTTGCGGAGGTCGTGACCGGCCGCTTGATGGAGCGGGCAGAAGCGGTCGCCTGCGGGTGCGCTTCTCTCCCCGCGATCCTGGCCGCCACTACCCTGGTCGTCGCGGTCCTGCTCGCCGCGGTCTTGGTCACCATCGTCCTGGTCACGGCGCCTAGGTCGTGGCCCCGCCCACCCCAGCGCTGCCGATCTTGCGGACACGGGCGGGCGGCGCCGACGGCCGCCACCATATCCGGCCTTGCGACTTCTTCTTTTTCTTGATCTTCTTCTCCACAGAGCCTGAGTGCTTCTTGCTCGAGGAGCCTTCTAGACCCGGCTGAGGCGGCAACCTGCCCTCGTCGATCATCTTTTTCCACTAAACCGCTTCGTCGGCGTTGGCGTAGCAGTCAGCCATGTGGAATAGTTCGTTGGCCGTCAGGTCGGGGTAGATCTCCAGGTCTTGAGTGAAGCGGACGTCGCGGACCCCGAACTTGAAGGCCCGGACAACCGCCTCGTCCGAGATGCTCGGGATGGAGTTCCTCACCTTTATGAACCTTTGGACAAAGCTCCGCAGCGTCTCTTTGCCCGTCTGGATCAGGCGCTCGAGGTCGCGCTCGTTGCCCGGGCGGGTATAGCAGCTTTGAAAGTTTGCCCGGAGGGCTTCGCAGAGTTGCCCCCACGAGCGAATTGACCCTTCTTTTTGGTTGAAGAGCCACGTTCGGGCCGAGCCGTCGAGGACGGTAGGGAGGTAGTTAGCCATGACCCCCTCGTCCCCTCCGACCGCCAGGATGGCGGTGGAGTAGATGGAGAGGAACTCATCCGGGTTCTGAGTTCCGTTGAACCGCTCGATGTGGCTGGGCTTGAACTTGCTCGGCCACGAAACGTCCCGGAGGGACGCCGAAAAGGCTCGGCACTCGAACGCCGGGCCATCATGGCGATTCCCCCGGACAATATGACCGTGGCGATCAGTGCCCAGGCGGTCTTTTGCCCACGGGGTGAGGCGAGAAAACACGTTCTCACATCGGCGCGACGAAGGCGGGCCCGAGGTGGAACACTCGGAGCGCTCGTAGGCGGACAGGGCGTGCCTGCGAGCCCGTGGGGTCGCCCGGGAATCACTCCAAACGTCCCCATGGTACCGTCCTTGCCTCCCGTGGCCCTCCCGAGCAGAACTTCGGGGGGCACTAGGATGGGGGCAAACTGGGGAATGATGCTTGTGGCCCCGGGAAATGCTCCGGGGTCCTTCTCCGTCGAGGGGCCCTATGTCGGCGGCGAGCTTTTCCAAGTTTTCAGCCACAACCGCCCCCATGGCCGCTAGGTTCGCTTGACCGGAGAAGTTCTGAAGGTTGCGCACGACCGTCGCCATGGCCCGCAGTCGCTCGGCGCTCCGGGGAGTGGTTGGAGGCGACCTAGGGTGGCGGCCGCGCACGAGCTCCGGGGAGCGGTACTCGCTGGGATCTTCGCGAGCCCGATCCCCAGCCACGACGTCCGCCCCTTCGCTAGGCTGGTGGTGGACGGGCGCCAGGACCCTGCCCGGGGACAACTCCGGGCGGTTCTCATCGGAATGGTGTTGGCGATGCCGGGAGGTCAAGGAAGGCTGAGGCTCGCGGTCATCCTCCCTCTCCATCATGTTGACGCTACGGGCACACCAGGACCACGAGGGCGATTCCGAGGTGTCCCCGTACGCTACGGTCCCTTGGCTACGCTCGGAGTGGCCGGAACGGCCCGAGCTGCCGTGGGAGCCGCCGGGTTTCTCCTCGCTGACGAGGGTACCGCGCCGCGAGCGGAGAAAACGCTCTCGCGCTGCGGCGATCGGGGAAAGACTCCCGGACTCGGTGTGGCCTTTCGGATCGACCGCACCACCCACGCCATCACTGGCGTAGTAAACGTCGTCGTCCACCACGTCGTCGAAGACGCAGAGGTCTTGGTTGTCTTGAGAGTTCGGCATCCTTAGGGATCTCCTCGCGAAAGGACTCAGTCGATCCCCACGGACGGCGCTAGCTGTCGACGATTCGGGAACTGGTCCCTCGCCGAGCTTACTTGTTGAATGAGGGATCAACTTAAGACCCCTTTCCCGCGAGGGGGGTGACGTCCAAGGCAATGCCGAGCTACGAGACTAGGCAAACAAGACAACCGCAAAGAACAAGGGGACTTTTTATCTGGTTCAGGCCTCTCCCAGGGGAGATAACAACCCTACGTCCAGTAGTTACACTAATATGTGAAGATGGGTTACAATGAGCTTGCTCGGGAGGCCCTTGGAGGTTCTAAGAGCTATTCTCCAGGATGGCCACTGCGAGCTCTGAGGGAGTAACGCTGAGTTGAACTAGAGTGGAGCCAGCCCTCAATCCTTCGCGCACACAGGTATTTATAGGGGTTATGTTTACAAAGCATTTATTACAATGTGGCGCGCCATCGTTTCGACGTGTCGGATCGGCGCGCGCCACGCACGGGTACCACGCGACGTGGGTACAGGAGACGCGAATCGCGGGTGCGCAGACCACGGGCGACTACGCAATTAATGCCACGTCGTCTTGGCGGGTCGTGCCCGGCTTTTGGGTGAATCCCGAGGTATCTTCGGCGGACCACGTCGCTTGGCCGCGGGCCCCGAGCAAGCATGCTCGGGGGAGGAGCTTTGACGAAGGTCGGGGCAGCCTGGAGGTCGGAAGGTCGGGGACACTTCTTGAGCAAGGGTAGCTCAGGGACTCCCGGGCTATGATGGTCGGATGACGCGACGCCCAATCCCCGACAATATGATTTATTTAAATCAGTTCTCAAGGTTATGCATTACGTTAATGAGTTGATTTAATGACATGAGTAAACATATCACCAAAAGGAATAGTCCTTTGTTAAAAGAATGTATATATTATTTTGCGGTTTTACCAACCTAAGTATAATTCATATAGAACATGTAGCATAGAATATTTGATTTGGATCTGGCTAGATTACTTCACTTATTATCGTTCCCTTACTAATTTTTAACGTACCATAGTTCTTGCTCCTGTAATTGACCTATGCTTTGGAATATGTTGTTTGCATCTGAAAAGAATGTAATGTCTGGAACGTGCTATGAAGTTCTCAAAACAAAAATTGTGTCAACGATGCCTTTTCTAGTAAAACTTAGCTGTTATAGTTGTTGTAATCCTTTTTGTCCAATAAGTTCATGCAACAAACGAAATTCAGTATGAGACTGATAGATACGATCATTATATATCCTAGCTATTGGAACCTCAAAGATTTTCCTTTTGTTGTTTACATTGAAAAGATGACATAAAAAGAAATAAATGATATCGGATATTAACTTTATTTCCAAAACAAAATATCTATAATTTTCATACTAGAAATGCAACCAGTACTGTGCGTTGCGGTATTATGCGTGCCATTGTCTAGTAGTTTATGTTTTGCCATCGATTTAATCGATCTCATGGGCGAGGACAAAAAACATAAGTTTTTTCAAGTGGTTCTGAATTTTGGTCTCAAAAGCAGTATAAAAAACAAACAGTCTAATTTTAGAAATCTTTTCTCACAATCTAGCCCACTCAATACACTAGAATCCACAATTCACTTTATATGTGTTTTTGGATTCTAGCTCATCTTCATCAAAAATCCAACTTTATAAGATTGCATTTGTATATTTGTGAATTCGTGAAACTAAAATTCTGGACAAGCATGTAACAAAATCTGATTAACGAGGGAGCCATCCGAACATTAATGAAGCTCATTATTGCATTTTCAATATATTTGTCTATTTTTAGGGTATAAATGCCTTTTAAAAAAAATAAATTTTATTCCTGTATTCTATACATTTTTCTTTTCGAGTAGTGTTTTCATGCTTTCCCTTCTAATGCATATTGCACAAATCTTAAAGTAACCGAACCGATAAGTAATCATTATCCACCATTCATTCATACTTTAATAGTAGTTGCAGGCAACTGTCGAAAAGAAAAATATTGAAGTATCTCCACTAGAATCATTGAAATTTTTCAAAATTTTCTAACTGAGATGGGTTGCATGGCCTAAAGTCCTAAACTAGTCTGTCAGGATAGAGGTGCCCTGGCTGTCCTGTGAGCTCGGCAGGTAGTGCCTAGGCTGCGGCTAAGCCCAAAAGCTGGCACGGCAGAGCTCGTTTAATACTCTGGGCCAACCAGCCTGTGCCAAAAAGGGTTGTGCTGTGCCGCCAAGGGACACCCATACTCCATATATTAAATCCGTAAGGATTCCGAGCTCTCCGCACGGCCACGTCGATTTCGAGCCGACATGGCCACTTCGTCGTGTGATGCGTCACCTGTTTTCTCCCAGCGTTTTACATACGGTTCAAGTATTTTAACGGCGTTACTTGTTAACAACATCCGTGCAGCGCGACAGTAAAGCCTCTCGCTCTCACGCCAACGGTCGTGGTTCAAGCCCCGCTCGCGCGATTTTTGGCCGACCGACACATGGCTGAGTGTGTGATGTCGATTTTTTTTTGTGAAAAGGCACCCGAAGCTTCTCAAAATTGTGTGTTAGTCCTTTTTTGCGGGAGACCCTCGGAACTTCCAAAAAAATTGCATATTAGTCCTTTTTTCCGAAGAGGCCCATAGCTACCAAAAATTTGCATATTAGTACTTTTTTCGTGGGGCGGCCCACATTAGTATGTTGTTTAGTGGGGAGGCCTCTAAAACTTTGGAAATTTGTTTTTTACTCGTTGAGGTCTCTTGAAAAATATATGTTAGTCTATTTTTTTCGTGAAGGCCCCCAAAAATTTCAGGATTTACCTCTTTTTGCATAAAGCCCCTAAAAAATTACAGGCTTCTTTTCGAAATTATGTATTAACCCTTTTTTGTAAAAGGCCCCTAGAAAATTTTAATAATTACATCAAAATCCCTTTTTCCCAGAAAGACACAAAAAAAAGGATTTCACTAGTTTTTGGGGAAAATGCACCCAGGTATTTTAGCGATTACATCTGAATCCCTATGTCCAAAAAAGGCTCCCAAAAATCCAGATTTCCCTCTTTTTTAAAAAAGACCCAGCAAAATTTAGAAAATAACATTAAGATCCATTTTTATGAAAAAGCTCCTTAAAAATTTGAGAATTACATCTAGGTCTGTTTTTTTGCGAAAAGGTTTCCAAGAAATCCGAATTTTAATGGGCACCATTTCCCTTGCAAAAAAAAACCACAAAAATTATTCTATCGACACATGAGTGCATTTTGCATGGCGTGCGCCACACCCGTGCATCTAGTTTGGCTACAAGCCAAATCGATTCCTTGGTGTGATATGCAACGAAAGGTAAGAAAATGTGGTGTTAAGTAAAAAGAAATGCAAGTCTTATTGTTTTGTGAAAATTGGGTAAGACTAGGTGGTACAAATTTAAATTTAAATAAGCAGTGTTTATTAGCAATGGGGAATGGAGGATCCATGTACATAGATGAACCCCTGAGCGTGATGTACTATACTTGTAGAAAATGGAACTTCTTGGAGAAATTAAATAAGAAACACGTAACAAGAGGCCGGGTAGTCGTGTTTTTCAGATAGTTTTTGTTCACTGAAATTATATAGCTGTTTATAGTTGATTGAGACAACTTCACCCGATCGAGTTTTCCAAGTATTCATGTTCTTAGAAATGTACGAAAAGCTAGCATACATAATTGTGCTCAGACATGTTAATACATGAAACTAGAAATTGACATTTATATATTTTGTGAGGGAAATCGATAGTTGTAGTTGTGAATATGAAACTAAATTTCTCAGATATGTTAACACGTGAAGCTCAACTAATATTTTCTAAAAATTTGATAAAAATACTTCCTAAAAAAATGCCCACGTTAACACAAGAAGATAAAATGTATTTTCTAAAAACACTAAATTTTTATTAATACATGAAACTAGAAATTAATATTTATATTTTTTGAAAGGAAATCAATAATTATAGCTGTGAATATGAAACTAAATTGCTAAAAAATACATTCTCTAAATAAATTGCTAAAAATAATTTCCTACACACCTGAAGATAAAAAATATTTTCCAAAAAATTGCTAAAAAATATTATCTAAAAATTGCCTACAAACATTAAGATTAAAACAATATTTTCTGAAAAAACAGCTAAAAAAGTGTTCCCTAAAAAAATCTCGATGCCATTACATCATACTGGATAAAGTATACAGTATACTGTACACATATACAGCATTGCACACATTAAACATTATACGCATACCGTACACGGATACGTAACGGCACACGAGACACCTCCGCGGGAGGCAAGGCGGTTGGCAGCGAGCCCACATAAAAACTAGCGCAATCTGTACTCGAGTGGCGATGCGGTACTATTATTACGCTACTAGGCCACCCCCTATTCGGCTAATCCAGGTCCCCCCGATGAACGACAAGCAGGGCTGCGCCGCCGGCCATGTTCGGCTTGCCGTAACACATCCCACGGACCTTCGCCCCAACCCACGCTTGGCGTCGCCCAGGCTCAGTCCTCATCCACGCGTGGCTGAGGCGCTTAGCCGGCGATGGATCAGCGTCCGTTGTCGCGAGGGTACCAACAATGAAGCCGTCGAGTGCTGCTGCGCAGGTGGTAGAAACGAAAGGGAGATCCTATCAGCCCGAGCGGCGACGGGCGGGGCAATTTCGTCGACGATAAGCGCGCAGAGGGCGACGGGTGACAGTGGATGCACTTTGGCAGCGGCGGCGAGAAGCTTCAATCTCGGGTGGTGCGAGGCGGCGAGAAGCTTATCTTGGGCCATGGATCCAAGCCGACGGCGCCGGTGCCTACGTGACCGGCTTCGAGGCCAGCCGTCGTCGAGTGGAGCCAGGCAACGGGCAGCGTCAATGCGCGGCGCGTAGCCGGCAAGTAGAGACGGCGCCTGATAGGTTCCTCGGCACCGGGATGCAGGATTTTGTGACGTCTTGACAAAGAACAAAGAGGTGAATGTAGGATTGCGCAGACAACATGGTGGGCAAGCGCGGGTACGGCGAGATGAAGCAGCTGGCACCGACGGTGGTGGTGGTGGTGGACGAGAAGAAGGAGGACTTCTTGATGGAGCTGGGCACGGATGGGTACGTACGGCACCGGAACGTCTCTTCCCTCCTCGGCTGCTGCATCGACCGCGGCCTCCACCTCATCTCCGAATTCTTTGCCGGCGGCTCCGTCTCCGCCAACCTCCACGGCGAGTCCCACGACGCGGCGTCCATCAATACATATCCTCAGTGCTGTGTTTTTGCCAATGTATTAATGCGGTGGCTTGCATTGGAATTGCAGATGAGAAGCTGCCAGTTATGACGTGGAGGCAGTGGCACCAGTTAGCAGGAGTCTCCCCATAAACCCCTACTCTTTATAAGCTGATCTGATCCTCTTACAATGATGGGTGATTGATGTTTGTCCAACTCCAAACTGGCTGACAGTTTGGCGTGCCAGAGCCTACCCACTCAACTTGAACTGTTGGTAGTTTTCAGTTTTTTTTTTTGGCACAAGCTGATTATGGATGTATAGCCCTTATGATTGATTATTCTCTCCAGACACAAATAGTTGTCATTAATATAGATATATTTAAATTTTTAAAATTTTGACTATCAATATATTTTAAAATATTTAAATTAGATCTATGAAAATCATATGTGCAGATTTATGTCAAAAAATAATTTCGTAATATTTTAATTGTATTGGGTTTTATAAATATATTATAATAGAAATTGGTTGTCAAAGATGGGTTTTGGAGACCGTTTCGATATAAAAACAACAACTATTTGTGACCAGAGAGAATTTTAGATATCAACAACATGCCTGGCTCCGGCAACAGGTTGGTTCCTGTTCAGAATCTGTTAGCTAAAGACTAAGGATCTGTTTGTTCTTTATTTTGATTCTAGATTCTACCCCCATAAGCTGAATAAAAAAACAGTCCGATTTTATAAATTGATTCTTATAATCTAGCCTACCTTTATATACTAGAATCCACGATTCAGTTCATATGTGCTTTCTATAGATTCTAAGAAATACAAATATGAAAATGCCATTAAATTTCAAAGTAAATTATGTACCAATTCTATCACTCAACCCCATCTCTCCCTATCCGTACTACTCGACCCTAATTCATCTCTCCCCTCGTCTTGTTCCCATGGTGGTGTAAGAACGCCACCTCCTCTTTGCCCAAGCGCGCCGCCTCTCCTCTCCACCCAAGCACGCAGCCTCCTCCTCTCCCCTTGTCCTCATTCCCGTGGTGGCGCCTTTCCTGTCACCTCCTTCTCTTTGCCCAAGCTCTCTGCCTCCTCCTCTCGCACGCCGACGGCCAAAGGGCAACTGTCAGCTTCCTCCGCCTGAGTCGCTCCACTGGAAGCTGTCTACTAGTGCCCATCTGCCCAAGCCACACCTCCCAGGCTCCTCCCTCAGAGCCGATATTAGGAGCCCTGGCCGCTGCCAAATCTCTGCTGCCTACTCATCGCAGAAGGATCGGCCTCCCTCCTCGTCACCTGCTCTTCTGCCAAACGTATTAGCTAGCTAGATCTGGATATCAAGATCTAGAAGTGGTGCAAATGTTTGTGAAGTTTCTTGTTAGTAGCTTGTGCAAATGTATGTGGATCTGAATCTCGTATATAGCTTGTTAGTACGTAGTAGTGCAGTAGTAGAAGTATAGCTTGCTGGTATGTGCTAGAATAATTGTTTTGCTTCTAATTGATCCACTAGGATATATTGGATGATTGATGAGGTAGTGATGAGGTAGAGATGAAGCACCAAAGAAGAGACTAGCGTACGTATTTGGTGTCAATTGTGTAGTTTTGTACAAGTCCAATAAAACAAATAGTTAGTCATAACTCACACATTACTATATGGCAACATTACCAGTAGCATATGGTGTCATTAATTTTCTAACTTTTGGGTAAGGAAAGAATTGCAAGGCCTATGTGCCTATGACTTTGAGATAGTGCAGCAGAACATTACTCCCTATATTAGCAAAGAGTATAATACATTGTAGTGTCAGTTAGCATCTTGTTGTCTTGTGCTCTATGTCAATCTGAATGGATTAAGAGTAGAGTTTCTTAGTGAAACAATCTAGCATGGTTTATTTTGGTATATATAATGGGATGACAACATGAACCAATACATGGTAATGAGTATATTTTATCTGCTATCAACATTCTTCATGTATGTTTTTTTCCTCTCTTTTTAGTAGGAATTAAAAGGTATACCCTTTACCAGTATACCCAATTCACTTAATGAAGTACAATAGTAGCACATGCTATTTTGTTGAGATTACTTAATTGCCAGCATATATGTGTATGTTATTTTTATTCTTGATGTTTTGCATAATTATTCATGGTAATATTAGATGGAGGACAAGACTACATTGAAATCTAATTGGGATAACTATCACACTAGGGTGTTTTGTACTATTTGTGTGGAGGAGATAGCTGCAGGTAATAGGCCTCTTGGGATTTCGACCGCCAAAGAGTACAAGAACTTGGCTACACTACTACAAAAAGCCTCATTCTTACCGGTCTATCACTGCCGGTTGACAAAAAGCCTCATTCTTACCGGACTATTACTGCCGGTTCTTGTTGAGAACCGGCAGTGATAATAGTATCACTGCCAGTTCATAAGAAGAACCGGCAGTGATAATAGTATCACTACCGGTTCGGATTTTGAACCGGCAGTAATAATATTTTTGAAAAAATAACTTTTGCATACGGAGTCGGATGGAGACAAAGTTTATATGAAAATTGTAGCTCTCGATGAGATCTACAACTTTGTAGTTGACAACTTTTTTATTTGAAGTCATTTAGACGTCCAAATAATAGTTTAAACTTTTGGATGTGAAGGGATAAAAGAAACATATATCTTATAGTAGTTGAGAAGTGAATGTTAGGTGAGATGGTCGTTTGCTCACGCCAAAGCAGTCACTGTGTTGAATCCTAGCAACCAACGCGCTGCCAGATTTCGCGCAAAAATCACGTGACTTGTGACTTGCGTCGCGCGATGCATGGTAGTAAATACTGGGCAGTCCAGGTGCAAATATTTTTTTTATTTTACCAAGTGATTTTTGGATTTACACTATCACTGCCGGTTCTAGAACCGGCAGTGATAGTCTGACTATCACTGCCGATCACATACTGTCGGTTCCAATAACCGGCAGTGATGCTAATTTGGAACCGGCAGTGATGTGGTGTTCTGTAGTAGTGCTAAAAAGTTCTTCTTTAGGACAGAGAAGAATTACAAGAAACAACAACATATAACAACTGATGGGATTAATTGAAGGGGTTGTACAACTTCTATGATTCGTGCAACTGAACTTGGGTTGGATAGTGAAAAAGAAACGGTTGTGGCAGACAATAAATGGTGGGCAAAGAACACAAAGATACTCAAGCGTATCACATAGGCCACCTGATAATCGATCGGTAAGCATCGATTTTCGTTTGGCATATCGATTTCTGTCAACATTCAGTGATGCATTGATTTTCATTAGGTTCCTGAGCGAGTATCTTTGTGATGTGTCGATAATCAACCAAAAAGCATCGATAATCGAGATATTTAAAAAGCATCGATAATCGAGATATTTGTTGTGAAAATCGAGCAGGTCTGGAGCAATCTACTTCATTGTCGATTTTCGTTTGGAACCGTGTGATTTTCGCTTGGATATGTGTGATTTTCATGTATGGTCGAGATATTTTCACTTTGTTGCATGCTTTGCATCAGTAACAGATGATTGTTAGGCATAATCTAGTATAAGTAGGTATTTTTTGCATTGGAGATTAAGTCACCAGATTGTTACGTATAATCTAGGGTAAAGTAGGTATTTTTCCCATTGGAGATGAAGTAATCAGGTGATTTTTAGGCATTCTTTGAATAGAATCTGTGTAAAATCTAGGTATCATCTGGCATGTTTTGCTTATGGATGGAAGTTGGGTATAAGTAGGTAGACAAATTTTGTGCTCACCATCCTCTATGCATGTGCTTGCTATTATTGTTGAATATTTATGAGTAGTAATAAAGTAGTTGATCATTTAGTGAAAAATGACACTTCACAAATTGGATATTAGATATGATATATGTCAGGTAGCATCATCTCAGCAATTGATCTAGTAGCTTCCTAGTGATGGTTAATTAGCTACTGCTTATTGTATGGTCTAGGATAGTACTACAAGGTGATTATTTTTTTATTATGTACATACTCGATGTATGACTGAAATATTATGCAAACTGCATGCATGCTGACTTCTTATTATTTTGTATTAGCAGATGGCAGACCAGGCTGACATTGTGTGGGAGCATGGTGGCAAGATGGGACGGGATTTCGATGCAAGTACTATCACCAAGAGAAGAAAGGAAGTGTTCAATCCGACTGAAGCACCACTTGACAGGGCACAGTATGAATGCTGTCTATTGCAATATAGTTTCTAACGAGGTTCACAAGTACTTTCAGCACGATTTAGATAGGATGAAGGACAAGAGGAAGGAAAAGATGGATGAGAGGCTTAGAAAGGAAACAACAGCTGCAGGTTCCTCACTAAGAAGAAGTGCATATTCATAATACATAGGTAATGCTGATGATGAGGACGAACTTCAACATGCCATGGCAACCTCCAGGGCGACGGTAGAATTTATCAGTTGAACAAGTGGCAGGTATGAACACGGTGGAGGTAGTGACACCTTTAGGGTTCAAAATGTTCAAAATTTTTGGACAATTTTTCATTTCGTTCAAGTTTGCCGGTAAGCCTTTCAACAGGACAGTAGCACTGTTCAAATTTTTAAAAATTCATGACGCTTGATCATCATTTAAAAATTTTATGAGGATATTATGGCATGCCAGGACCATCCAAATTTTTTTTAAAATTTTATAACCTCATTTGTTTTAATTTTTATTCGGTTCAAACATGCCGATCAGCGTTTTATCAGGACAGTAGCAATATTTGAATTTTTAAAAATTACTAAGATTTGATAATCATCTTAAATTTTTATGGAAATATTATCAATGTGTCAGGACTATCCAGAAAAAATTTCAAAATTTTTCGTCATCATTTGGCCCACTTTTCAGCTAGTGGGAAACGACCAAAATTTTCGCAATTTTGCTCGAAATTTCGGTGAATTTCACCGAAATTCAGATTTTTTCGGTGGAAAACGGACTAGATTTGAATTTTGATTTTTTCGGTGGAAAACGTACAGATCTTATTTATAAAAATAGGATATCTTGAATTTCTTTGCAAAGACACAAAATGGCATGTTAAGTGAATTCACATGGGTTTCCTATGACACCCCCAACAGTATGATGGAGTTTAATGAGTTAACGAATGTTAAATTGCATTTGTAGTTAACAAAAATGTACTTTCGGTTGCTTCCATTTTTGTTGGGTCTATTTTTGTAATCAGAAAATTTGCAAGTCGGAATGCTAATGTTCCAATCAAACTGTTCAAATAAAATAAGACCCAGAGCTCAAAGTTCAGGAGTAATCTAGTAACTTTCCTGAATTCCTTTGGATGTAACATGCTGCCATTCAGTTCAGCCCATGAACTTCAACATGTGAAGTCCAGGGCCACCATATTATCACATACTACAGAGACACTGTTAGGCAAATAATGCTAACAGAAAGTGCAGAGTAACCTAAAAAAATAAAAAAATAAAAAAAACGAAGTGCTTATCTACTCTGTTAATTTGTTGTCTAACAGAGTCTATAAGAATGAGATTATACCCAAAATGTCGATAAGGGCAACCATGATGATCACCAACACCAGGCGTTGCAGAGAATATCTTTCGACACGAATATGGAGTGTAATCCTGGAGCAGCCATTTGTAAGAGTAATTAATAATTCCAACACCCTTTTAAGTTACGCACATAGAATAAGGGGCTTACCGTTTGCTTTCCTTCTTTTCCATAACTATGTCTGATACTATAAGCATATTCCTTGTCAAATCGCTCAGAGCCAACATCAGGGAAGCAATAGAAGTTATGATGACTTAGGGTGCGTTTGGTTGGGTGTACGAGGATGAATGGGATATGATGGATGGAATGATTTTGGATGAGATTTTATAGGGAAGGTGTTTGGTTATCTGAATGGAATGGTACAAGATTTTGTTTGGTTGCTTGGATAAAATGATACAGGATGGTACGAGATGATGTTTGGTTGAAGGGATGAAATTGGATTGAGAGATGAAGTTGGTTTGAGGGATAGTGTGAGTGAACGATCCTGTCCTGGACCGATTGGTTCGGCCAAATTTCCCATACGGGATGGTGCAACATCTTTTTAGAATATTCCAAGAATCTGTACCATCTCATCCTGTACCAAATGATTCCGTTCAACCAACTAAACGCAAAGATAGAACCAAATTCTGTACGGGACGGTTCGGTTCACCCTCGTACACCCAACCAAACGCACCCTTACAGGATGCAACTCAGGGGATAATAACTGCTTAATGTTGGTCTTCATCTGATTAACTCAATGTACAACACTATAGGTAAGAATGTAGTATATAGTCCTATAAAATGTTTTGCTTGACACAACTTCAACATCATTTTTTTTAGATCATGGAAAAACACAATTTCCGGCTTCATCTCTCCATGAGAGAATCAGTCCATACTTATTACAGACTCAGAATCAAAACTGTTCTGACAAGTGAACCAAAAACATCAAACAGGATAACCAAACCTAGCCACAAAAGGCCAACCAAACGAAGCAAATAACTGCAACGCCGTTGTCTTCAGCTTGCAACAAACATCTAGAAGACTCTCTTTGTTTGAATCACTTCACTGTAATTTGGCCCATGTGCGAAGCCAGTGTGTTCCTTTGAACAAGACCTGCACGAAAGATTTAGGTATTCGCTTATCAAAAACAGTATCATTCCTTGTGAGCCATAAGGCCCAACAAATTCCGGCTGCGCCTAAAAGTAAAACATAAACCTGGTCTGACCCTCCCTGGTTTACCCACCCATTGAATAAATGATGAATATTTGCAGGTGGGCCAATACCAAAAGTCATGTATACTACTCGCCACAGGAATTTAGCATAACAACAATCTATGAACAGGTGTTGGATAGTTTCAGTAGAACTGCAATAACAGCAGGATTTATCCCCACGCCAATTACGCATTCCTAAATTATCTTTAGTCAGTAACACCCCCTTCTTAATATACCATAAGAAAATTTTAATCTTCAATGGTAACCGAGTATGCCAAATCTCCTGAGAAACTTTAATTCCATTATTAACCAAAAAATTGTACATCGATTTAACTGAGAACATCCCATTCTTGTGTAAGTGCCACTTGAAAAGATTTGTCCCCCCTGGTAAACTAATGTTCATCGTTCTCGAAACTAGAATCCCCCAGCCTCTCAGTTTATCTCCTATTAAGGATCTCCTAAAAGACACATTAAGAGAAGACGAACCAAGAACCTCAGCCACCGTTGCGTGCTTTTTCCTTACAATATTAAATAAGGAAGGAAATTGAGATTTTAAGGGTGAATTACCCAGCCAAGTATCTTCCCAAAACCTTACTTGGGACCCATCTTTTAAGATATAAGAACCTAGACTTAGGAATTGAGATTTTATCCCCATTAGACTGCTCCAAAAATGGGAGTATCCAGGTTTCTTTTCTACCTAGCTTAAAGTCTTGCCCTTTAAATATTTGTTTCTCAGTAATTGCTGCCACATCCCTTGCTCATTACACAGCTTGAACAACCACTTGCTCAATAGGCTTTTGTTTTGAAGGTCTAAATTTGGGATCCCTAACCCACCCTGATCTTTTGGTTGACAGAGGAGTTCCCATCTCGCGAGCCGGTATTTCTTCTTGTGTTGATCATTTTGCCAGAAAAAACGGGACCTATAATAATCTATCTTTTTGAGGACTCCCCTCGGGACCTCAAAAAAGACCTCAAAAAAGGACATCATAAACATTGGCAAACTAGACAACACCGAATTAATTAGCACCAACCTCCCTCCAACTGACAGCAACTTTCCTTTCCATCCACTTAATCTTTTCTCGACTCTCTCTTCCACCAACCTCCAATCAGAATTACTTAACTTCCTATAATGCATCGGAATCCCCAAGTATCTAAAAGGAAAAGATCCTAACTTACAACCAAACAAATTAGAATATGCTGCCTCATGGTCCTTTGCTTGACTAAAACAGAAAATTTCACTCTTATGGTAATTTATTTTGAGGCCTGAGAGTTGTTCAAATGCACATAATAGAAGCTTCATATTCCTCGCTCCCTCAAAGTCATGGTCCATAAAAATTACTGTATCATCAACATATTGTAAAATAGATAAACCCTCATCTACCAGATGTGGAATCACTCCCTTAATTTGGCCATCCTCCTTTGCTCTTTCCAAGATGATAGCCAACATGTCCACGACTATATTAAAAAGAATTGGGGATAGTGGATCACCCTGACGAAGACCCTTTCTAGTCTGAAAAAATGATCCCATCTGATCATTTACCTTAATTCCTACATTTCCACCTTGAACAAAAGATTTAACCCAGTTGCACCACCTTGGTGAAAACCCTTTCATTCTCAGCGTCTGTTGTAAGAAATCCCATCTAACTTTGTCATATGCTTTCTCAAAGTCAATCTTAAAAATTACTCCATTCCGCCTTTTCTTATGAAGCTCATGTAGAGTCTCATGAAGGATAACTGCTCCCTCCATTATGTTCCTCCTAGGTAGAAACGCTATTTGAGAGGGACTAATGACTTTGTGAACAACTTGGGAGATTCTATTGGTAGCCACTTTTGTGAAGATCTTAAAGATGACATTCAACAAACAGATAGGCATGTATTGTTGAATGTGCTTCGCATCACTAGTTTTTGGCAACAAAATTATAGTCCCAAAATTCAAACAATGCAGATTTAGCGAACCCTTATGGAATTCCTCAAAAAGAGCCATCAAATCCTCTTTTATAACATTCCAGAAGACTTGATAAAAACTCTGGCGGGAAACCATCAGGTCCAGGTGCCTTATTGCGTTCCATCTGAAAGATAGCCCTCCTAACCTCATCTTCTTCAAAACTGGAGATAAGAATTTCATTTTCCAGAGATGAAACCTGAGGAATATCATCAATCCTTGTTTCATCCAATGATACCTGGGCAGGAACAGGAGGACCAAACAAGTTCTTATAATATTTAGTGATATACTTTTTTAATTCTGCATCACCACAAATTAGCCCTTCCTCTTGCTCCAGCTGAAAAATACGAGACTTGCGGTGCTTGCCATTAGCAACCTGCAGGTGTATATTCTCTAGGAAAATTAGCCAGTTAGGTACCTTCTGAGAAAATTCTGCTCTCCAAAATGCAAGAGCATACTCCAACTTCAGTCCAGCACCCTAAAGCATAATTTTCAGAAGTACATTAATGTGGCATAAATAGAATAAATTTTTGGTGCTTACAAAACTAAGATTCAGTCAAATTCATTTAATTACTACCTTAAGGAAAAGAACAAACTGAATTCTACCCCCATGCTTCAGATGATGGTTTTCTCTCAACTGCAAAATTAAAGCAAACACTAAGCAACCTGATCACATTGTAAGTAAATGTATGTAATGTTTAAGGTGCCTTACCTTCTATAGCATGTGGCGCATACAAAGAGGGAAAGAAGTTCTAGCCAGTTGGTCAATATCCTTCAGAGAAATCTCAACAGCATCCTTTGGCTGCATGACATATTTGATTATAAGCCAAAAAATTATGCAATACAGAAAATATTAGCGTTGGAAGCAAATCTAGCTAGCAATATCTGGAAAAGTATAGGTGAAACATTGCACCTGAGAGTAATCAGGTCCAAAATATGCATTGCTTAACGCTTCAACAATCTGCCCAAATAAAAATATGCATTATAAAATTTATTAAAAGATTAATCTCGAAGAAAGGTGGGGAACAGGTACAATGATACTCACAGGAGTCAACCTGTCCTTTTCTTGTTCCTTAATTGTTGCCGTCCATTTCCTGTACATTAAATGTTTTCATGCCTTATAGATAGCTTAATACAACTTATACAAATGAGGTGCTCAGTTCAGAAATTAATGAAAAGTGCCAAGGGAAAACATAGCAGAACAGAAGGACTGAAAATTGTAAACAATGAAAAGGTCAATCATGCAAACTACGACATCAACAATCTTTCCATTTGTCTGATCATGAAGAAAGATGGGCTGACGAGACACAAACAATTGGTATATATGTCCATAGGAGTATAGGACACATCAACTTGTGCTTTTGTTGTATGCTGAATTAAATTATTATTAAACAACAAATAACATGGTTAAGTATCAATCAATAACAACACCTATACCCGCAAGAATTGAAGAGCAACCGTGCAGCCAGCTGTCGTTTTGGCGTTTTTGCGAAAAAGTCCCTCCATTTCTTCGAAATTACGGATAGGTCCTTCGCGATTTTTTGTGAGACAAGAATATTTTTTTTCCTTCACGTTTAGGTCCCTGGCCCGGTAATTTACGGAAAAGCCTCCCGTTAATTTCAAATCGCGAACAAGCCCTTTTCTAATTTTTCAGGATAGCGAACAGGTCCAAAAAAATAACAACCAGGTCCCTGCTTCTTACGTTCAGGTCCTTTCTCCGTTTTTCCCGGAAAAAATGTTTTCGCCACCAGAAAAACCCGGAAAAATTTTTTTCGCCACCCAAAAAACCCGGAAAAAATATTTTCGTCACCAAAAAACGCAGATTCATCGAAGTTTTATAGCAACTTATGGATTTGCCAACGGTCGAATCACGCCTTTTTAAAAATGTAGATTCGTCACAGATTTATAGCGACGAGTGGATTCACCGGGTCCTAACGACCCATTTTTTTAGCAAACGCAACAAAAAACCTAAAAAATGTTTTCAAGACTCAAAAACTAAACAATGTTTTTAGCCCTGCGATTCGCCGGTGGGTCCTAACGACCCATTTTTTTAACAAACGCAACAAAAAACCGAAAAAATTTTCCAAGACCCAAAAAACGAAAACAATGTTTAGTCACCAAAAAATACTGATTCATCGAAGGTTTATATCAACTTATGGATTTGCCAACGGGTCATAACATGGTATTTTTTAAAAAATGTAGATTCGTCCAAGATTTATAGCGACCCGTGGATTCGCCAAGACGCCCTAACGACCCTTTTTTTGAACAAACGCAACAAAAAAAACTCGAAAAAATTGTTTTCGTCACCCAAAAAACCCGGAAAACATGTTTTGGTCAAAAAAAAAAACAGATTCATCGAAGATGTTTCGCCCTTTTTCCTCTAGGCTATTTTTCACCGGTGGGTAGTTTTGTGAACATGTATTATTACTCAGTGAACACGTAGAGTATTAGACTCGACAAAAGAATGTTGTCATCTCTGATAATTTTTCCCCCTTTTTCCTCTGGACTATTTTTTGCCGGTTGGTGGTTTTGCGAAAATAAAAAAAGTTTATTTTTCCGAGCGCATACTATCGAAATTCAACCGGCGCAGCGTAGCGCGCTTTTCCACCTAGTATCATCTAAAGTCCTACAAAGAATTAAGCAAGTAGCCGAGTACACCTTCCCTTCCAAACACGTTATAAGCAACCTGAGCAAAGTAAAACATGTGTACCATGTACCTATTTGTTAAAACAAGTGCCTTTGAGATATTGCAGCGGAATTGGGTAACCACAAGCGACATTGGCAAAAAATATATATAGATGTTTTCATTCGCATGATCACAGAGAACCTGACCCATCACAACGTAAGCATAGCCATTTGAAAGAAATACTCGACGGCTGGCAACAAGGTACCTAATTGGATTTGAATATAGTTTATTTTGAATGATTCAGCAAAGGAACACAATTTTAACTGAATATGGAATTTAAAAAACTATAAAAATTGGTGCACATACCTTGAAGAACACAGATTCAACTGCAAATAAGAAAGTATAAAACAAAGTTAGCTGCTAAGTGAAAGAACACAAATGCAGATAACAAAACACCATCCTACTTAAATGGCATAATGAACAAAAGAAAAATGATGACAAAGATTGAAGTATTCACAGTTTCACATTATAATGTACAACCACATTTTCTTTTGACAGATTCCCAAAGTTTAATTCCAGTGGTCCAGCCACTGTTTCAAAACCACTTAGGTGATTCACAACAATATGAATTATGAAAAGAAAAAAATCTGAAGCAACCTATTCTGTAACTCATTCGAAGACCTTGCTGGAACAGCAATATGCAATAAATTAAGAGAAAAGCAGTGCCGAATAATTGAGTATCTGAGCTGAATATTTCTTCATGCATGTCACTGATTTTCAGTTTTCTAAGTATTAACCAGAATAGACACAGCAAAAAGTTGTCCATACCGTTTGCAGATTGACCAATGGAACGTGCAACTTGGCTTAACTTGTCTTTCACAGCCTAAAACAAGAACATTTCATCGCTGTGAAGCATCAACATACAAGTGCTCAACAGTTTCTGTTAGTGTCCATAATCCATACCTCAAATTCTCTGTGTTGCAATGCTTTGTATGGAAGCTGAAAATCACTCATAAGCATCCTCTGAAAAAGAGTATGTAACAACCAATGGTTAAAACATAATTATCATCCTTCTTGATTATATGATAAATAAACAGGAAGTCACCTGTGATTCAGGACTCTCAAGCCCAAAGTGACACCGAAAAAGTGTAGTCTCCATAGATAGAAACCACTTTCGCAAATCTTTCCTAATGGTAGATATAAAATACAGCTTTTCTATAAGTTGGTCAAAGCACCACAAACAAACCACCAAGCTTATGACTGTGAAATGTAAATGCAAGAATGCTAAGCTTACGTTCTGCAGTAGACAAGACAGAGCACAAAGTGAGATATTATGTTCTTGTTCAAAGTCTCTGCTGGATCCTGGTGCCTCAAGTGTACCTTCCGGTTACGTCCCCTGGCAGCCGAGTCTCTCTCAGTGCATGAGATGCCGATCAGTGAAAAGGGAAAAACAGAATGCAGCAGGAGGAACAGGGAAAAGAGAACAACAGATACAGGAAGCAAAAGTAGATTTCATTCCA
>JAYEVE010000329.1:0-48480 GCA_036346375.1 Guadua angustifolia | reverse complement strand
AAAGAGAATGTCGATGTCTCAAGATCTTTGGGGTTAGATAAAAGGCTTTTAGGAATCCAAAGACTTTGAGACACACGACGAGTAGGCACAAACCTGACGAGTATACTTGTATACAAAATCAGTTTTTTGTTTCTCGTGTTTCTTGCAACAAAAGGTGTTCGTGATCACCTTAGGCACATAATGAGGAGTAAAGCGTGTGCATGCGAAATTAGACCTAGCCTTAGCTTTTTCTTGCTTCGTTGTTTGGCTAGTTTAAAGCAAAAATCTACTAGATGTCCATCTCTACCACAATGAGTGCAAGTGTACTTAATGTAATGTTTAACTTTAGAAGTAGAAGCAACATTTGCATTCATCACAAGAGAAGATAAAACTCAATGATTTAAAGATGCAGTTTTCTTAGGCTCATTTGCAATTTCAAACTTTCCACTTTCAAGAGTTTTGACAACAAGTGGGAACATGTGTTTTATGATGAGCATAAGAATCAAAACCTAAACCTTTGTTATGAGTGCTGACTTTTGATTGATCCAAAATCATGTTTAGGTTTTTCTTTCCTTTAGTGAAACGTTCTAACGATTTTTCCAAGTAATCAACCTTTCTAGACGAGTTAAACAATTGTTACAGGGCGCCCACTATTCCTTTTTGTTTTCGACAATTTGAACAGAAAGAACTTCATGAGTGAGCAAGGCATCTGTCATTTGAGAAACTTTAGCATTTGCATCATGTAACTTCAATTCCAATATGGAGCATTTTGAACAAGAAGTTGAATCATGCAGATCAATGGTTGAACAACTAGCATTTTTCATTTGTTTCTCATTTTCCCTATCTTGCTTTATCAAAGAAGCATGTTCTTTCCTAAGTGAAACAAACTCATTGTGAATTAAAGCACATGACTTACGTGCATCATCATCGTGAATCAAAGATCTAAGCCTTGCAATTTCAGAATTGGAACAATCAATTTCTAGATCTTTTCTTTAAGTGCCTTCTTAGATTTTTTAAGTTCGAAGCTAATTTAACCATAGCATATTCAAGTTCATCATAAGAAGGTCCTACCTCATCAAAATCGTAATCACTGTCATTATCCCTTTTAGCCATAAAGCACATGCCGTTGAAGTCATCATCGAGATCTCCTTCTTGTCCCGTGGCTCATTGTCACTCTCAAAGTCCACATCACTAAGATCGCACTCCTCCAAGACAGCTAAGACTTTCTTAGCGACTTTTCGAAAATTGGAACGCCTAGGAGTAGTACGTCTTGAGCTGCGTTGTACTGGTTCCCTTTCTTCCTTCTTTTTCAACTTGGAACAATTTGCTTTGATATGCCCGGGAAGACCATACTCAAAGCAGTTGAAAGACCTTGAAGTAGTACCTCCACGCCTCCTCATCCTCACATTGTTGAGTGCTTTGACAGCGCGTGAAGAAATGAGTACAAGATCTTCTTCAGGGAGCATCTCAAACTGTTCATCTGAAAAAGAAGCTAATGCGCATAAGGAGACGAAGATGGTAATCCGTAAGACGTCTTTGGGGTTAGCAACAAGTGCATGTGTAGAGGTTTTATCACTCTAGGTGATAAAGAATCAATCTCATAAGTTTTCAACCTAGAATACAGATCATCCATGGTCAATGTATCCAAATCAACAGCTTGATTGATTGCAGAACAACCATGCGCCATTCAGAGTCGAGATCTCAAAATCTTACTAGCATTCTCCTCATCTTGAATTGTTAACTCCAACACCACGCAAATTGCACAAGATTTTCTCAAATCGAGAGTAAAGATCATCAATTGATTCACATGGTCTCATTACAAAATCGAAAAGTCCTTTTGGTAAATATTTTTGCACTTTCTTAATCTTAGTTGAACCTTCATGATAGTCACATAATGTCTTCCAAACTGAATGTGCGAACGTAAATGAGAAACTCGATCAAATTCTTTTTCAGAGATTCCTTGAAAAATCAAGTTTTTAGCTTTAGCATTTAAATCAACGTCTCGCTTTATTATCATTAGTGACTATATCCGGAACATCATATGCAGAGAAACTTTGCGCCAAACATCATTACCTTGAGCTTCAATATAGATTGCATACGACTTTTCCAGTAAGGAAAATTTGAATCATTAAGCATAGGAGGACGATTAACATACTTATCTGACGCCATACCTCAACCTTGCTCTGATACCACTTGTAGGATCGGATGGCGTCAATCAGAGGGGGGGGTGAATGATTGAACGGAAGCTAAAATCAATTTTTGCCTTTTGAAACACTCGCATAAACTCAGATTGCTTAATTTGTATTCAACAAGAACCTTGTTAAACCAACTCAAATTTGCATATGTAGGACGGACAAAACTTCAGTTCGGACAGAGAGTTGGACGTGTATGACGGACTAAATTTCTACTGTAGCAAAGGAGTTGCATGTGTATGACGGACTAAATTTCGCCTCTGATGCTGAGATGCATGTGTATGACGGACAAAATAAAAACAGCCTGACACACATTCACTAAAACAATAATTCCTAAAGATCCAACCGTTGGATTGATGTGAAAGTTTAAATACAGAAACTAGACTCTATTCCAAAGCTAACACAAAAAGAATCAACTCAATCGGACTTATAGATCTAAAGTTATGTCCCTCGCAAGACAGCCGAAACAAATCCCGATCTAATAACGACGGACCAAAAACAGACTAGCGACGGACAAAACATAAACAATAAGATTACTGGAGATTCAACCGTTAGATCGACATGAAATTTTAACTGTAGAAACTAGATTCAAATATGAAACTAACGCAATAAAAATCAACTCGATCGGATCTACGAATCAAAAGATATTACCTTTGCAAGATGACTGAATCAGGTGATGATGAAAACTGATCTCCAAAGCTATGACGGACAAATCTCCGTAACTTGAGCGGCACAAGGAGAAACAATCTGATCGGAGAACTTTCGTTGCAAGAGCACTCGAGTATTCAGTTTAGCATACAAACTCCAAGACATCACGTTGCAAGTCAAGAGATTATCTAGTCGCTTCTTCTTGCATGCAAACAGTTCGACGTCAGGAGCTTGATGAGCCTCCAGCAAAAACGTCTCTAGCACTTCTAGTCGCCGACTGCAGGAGCAAAATCTCTCGCCGAAACGCACAGCCGCCGAGAGCAAACGCAAGAAAAACTTTCTGGAAGATTGATTTTTATTTCATTGTCTAAAGTACTCCAACACAAGAGTACAAACCCTAAAACCCAAAACGCTTAAAAATAAACAGGGGACACGTCCCCCTATTTATACAGAGCAACCACCAAGAGATTGAATACAACTCCACTCCCAACATGGAAAGAGTTCGTATCTATCTCAACTTGGCCCAACAAGGCCGAAACAAATACCTTGCACGCATGATCAGCCCACCTGCTGCACATACGTGACTAACCAACCTTCATGTGCATGTTCTCTAGCCCGAACGTCCCGCATGACATCCTTGACCACCAAGACCTCGATTCCTCCCTGAACCTAGTCCCGAACCTCAGTTCCTCCATGAACCTAGTTTCGGTCCCGTCATCGACTACGTTCACCCTCGAGCAACACCTGCACATGAATAAACACAAAAACCGTGCACGAGCACAAGTCCACGACTTGACTCAAGGTCAATCCATGCAACCACTCACGAGTGCATTGCATCAAGCAGATGTATCTCAAATAACGTATGCTATAACCAAAAACACTTTGCAATGCCAATTTCTTTCCTAAACCAATTTTTCATCACATGATTTCACACACCTAAGTATTGTTTCTAACCAAAATATGTGCTGCTTTCAGGTGGCGGTGGATAAATATCCTCTCGAACCACAACAGAGGGGGGGGGGGTTTAGGCCGAGGTCATAAATAACCTAGCAGGGCACATCACAGTCGGTTCTCACTTAAAAAGCGATAATGATATGCACACATATCACTATCTGTTCTCACTTAGGAAGTGATAGCAATGTGATCATGCACATCACTATCGGTTCTTATGTGAGAAGCGATAGTGATGTTCATACTCATCACTATCGGTTCTCACATAAAAATCGATAGTGATGTGCAGTGATGAGCATTCTCTTCTCTATCATTTCTTATAAAAGAACCGATAGTAATGTGCACGTGCGTGCTCATCACTATCACTTCTTATATGAGAATCGACAGTGATGCACATCACTATCGCTTCACACATAAGAACTGATTGTGATGTGCTCAACTTTTAACCTGATAACCAATAGTGATTATTATTAACACCCCTCCTAAGTCATTTATCACAATTGTTTTTTCCTAAAAACTTACGAATCGATCCAGATGAAGTGATAGTGATGTACCATTCTGTAGTAGTGTAATTTTCGTCGAAAACTGCTTGAAATTCTTGAAATTTGCTCTACCATTCCGATTTGGAAAAGGATTTTGTTTGGTTTATTGTTTAAGTTCAAATTCAAATTTAAAAAATTCATCCAAAAGTTCTCTAAAATTAATATTAATAGCTTTATAACCTCTTGTGTGAATATTTTTTGAAAAAAGAAATTTGGGATTTTACAACTTTTTTGCAATTTTTCAACCTATCACCGATTTTTGTGAAAACCGCTCGAGCAGTTTTGAACCTTTTCATTCAAAATTTTTTCGTTGTTTGACCAAATTTTAAATTCATTTGACTTTCGAAACCGTTCGGTTTTTCGCGAATTTTGGTACCACCAGCTCGTCAAAATTCGAGACCAAACTGATATTGTTAAACCCTGGTTGTGTGCATACGTTCTGGTCATTTTTGGCTTTGGACAACTATGTTCCACTACAAAGCATGATCATAGGCCAACATATATCAAAGAAACCGGCTGTTAGGACCAAGGTTTCAAATTTTGATTTCAGATTATTTCTCGAAGATGACTGAAATCCAAAAATTTTAGCAAGATCTCTAAATTTTGGAAAAAAATCCAAAAAAATACAAAAAAATTCAAATTCAGAATTTTTTGTATCAGGATTTCCAATATTTCGGCCAAAATTGCCAAAATCTCGGTAAATTTAACTGAACGAAAAGTGTTTCAACCCATATTATAAAATTTTGAAAATTTTTGTAGATAATTTTGATGCACTAATATTCCCATAAAATTTTTCGATGATGGTCAAGTCTCAGGAATTTTTAGAAATTTTGACAATGCTACTGTCTTGAACTCCTAATAAAAGCCTCACGGTGGGAAAAGTTTTGATTGAGAAAGCAAAACAATTTATAATTTTTGAAACTATTATAGAAGGGTTCTGAGGCAATTATTAAGCTCTAATAAAAATTTTTGGTCATGATCACACTCGAGAAAATTTATAAAATTCTAATAAGGTTACTGTCTCATTTATGTTCCTTTAGTTTTTTATTTTTCAAAGATAAAAAATGAAGTTAAATTCTTTTGGAAATTTTTCCAAATGATCCTAGACTACTAGAGATGGCATCATAAATTTTAAGAGCATGCTCAAGCTTATACATTATTTTAAAAATCTAATAGTGTTTATTATTTTTATAAAACATCTCAAAATTTTGGTTTTAAAAACATTTTCATGGAAGATGACATTCTTAAGATGTATTGTCCCAAATTCAATCAAAAAACGTAAAATTCAGTCAAAATATCCAAAATTTTGTAAAAATTTCTGTCGAAATTGCCAAAATATGGGTAAAATTCAATCAAATGAATTTTTTTTCAAACCACATTAGAAAATTTTGAAATTTTTTTGAATGGTTCTGACGTATCACTAATATTCCCATAAAACTTTTAGATGATGAGGAATATTGAAAAATTCAGACAGTACTACTGTCTTGATAAAATGCTAAGTACATATATTGCTTGTATAGATTTGATTGAGCAAACAAAACAATTTTTGATTTTTTAAATTTTATAGAAGGGTGTTGAGGCAATTTTTAAGCTCTTCTAAAAGTTTTAGATCATGATCATAGTCGAGCGAATTTATAAAATTATGACATGGTTACTGTCTCATTTATGTTCCTTCTATTTTTGATTTTTCAAAGATAACAAATGAAGTTTAATTCTTTTAAATTTTTTTTGTATGATCCTAGACTGCTAAAGATGGTATCATAAATTTTTTAGAAAATGATCAAGCTTGTATTTTTTTAATAAATCTGATAGTGTTTCTATTATTTTTATAAAACATCTAAGAAAATCGGTTTTTCAATACATTTTCGTGGAAGATGACATTCTTTAGAGGTATTGTCTCAAATCTAGTCCCAAAAAGTTGAAATCTGGTAAAAAAATTATATGCCAATCCTTATTATTGCTAAATCTATGTGAATGGCACCAATTCTCAAAAGAATCATATACTTATATGCCAATGCTTATTATTGCTAAATCTATGTGAATGGCACCAATTCTCTCATCCAGAAATTAGGCGGCAGCAGAAAGAACAAATTCGTTTGGCATTGATACAAAAGGGGAGAAGTTACTTTTTAACGCCATTCAAATTTCCTCAATTCATTCGGAATTAACAGCAGATGAAAGAACCTCCAAGCCTCGTATAATATCTTGTTTTGCTTTCAGGAATTCAAATTCATGTATCCTGAATTTCTACGCATCATACGTCTGTCTTTCTCGGACTTCTCAAGCAACAAGGAGACAGTAGTACATACCGAACGGTTTTCAATAAGAACACAATTACTTCAATGCGATTTTCTGGTTTGAAGTTGTTTTCAATAGTTGGTAATATTCAAGCAACAACCCAGTGGAAACACAGGAAGAATCGATATTGATTGTGACTGAAATTTTTTTTATCTCAAACGAAGACCAAGCCATGTGCAAAGGTTTTATTGCAGTCAATCGTGTCAATTTACACTTCCTTCGACATTCAGGATAGGCACCAGCGAAACTACACTATTCTCCACAGATTGAACTTGAGTAGGCTACGTCATCTTTTGGATTTTCCTTGAACTATCATAGAGCTGAACGATGCGACCATTCAGTGGTTGTGTCGGCCTGCAGTTGTGCCTGTAACTCCCCCCTAAAGGGGCCATCAAAGCAGCAGCCTGCTCCTTTGTCATTTCTCTTATCTGCAAGATAAAAGCATCTGTAACTTTCACAGCATAAACTACCTGTGGTATTTAAACTGTCAGTTGTCACTCTGTTTTCAGTACACACACACACACACACACACACACACACACGAGGAAATACCTCTCCAAGGATGTTCCAGATCACATTCTCGGTGCATGGAGGAG
The DNA here is from genome assembly GCA_036346375.1 of Guadua angustifolia. Taxonomy (NCBI): domain Eukaryota; kingdom Viridiplantae; phylum Streptophyta; class Magnoliopsida; order Poales; family Poaceae; genus Guadua; species Guadua angustifolia. The sequence goes on along the minus strand of JAYEVE010000329.1, from coordinate 41,274 downwards.
TAGTGAGAGATCCAATATATCTGAAATACTTATGTGCACCCTGCCTCAGTTCCCTCATATCCACCAGTCTAACAGGGAGCGGATCACCTTTCTCAGCTTTGCAGCCCTCCGCATATAATTCAGCCAATTTATCCTTTATCTGTGAGCCATAAACAAAGCAGATACTTGAATTCATGTTGGTCAAGCATGCAACAGCACCAGCAATGTCCTACTGATCTGGTTCAAATCCAACACATGTTAATGACAGACCAAATTACAAGCTGTGAAAAGGTCATTCAGTTCATGAACAGGTCAAATGTTTCCTGGTTTTTGAGACAAGGCTGAAGCCTGTTTATTAAACATCTAATCAGGACTCCTACTAAATTGACTAATGCAAAAGACTAGTAGTGTCCTATTCCATAACTGTAGCATCATATTGATGTCAGGCAGTTATAGTCCAGATTCTTACTTTCTTGTGATCAAAATTGCAACACAAAAGGCACACCAGAACCACCTGATTGCCCTGAAAAAAACAGTAATACCACCTGATGGAGCTAAATCTAAAGCTCCTACTCAGGTTAAATGAATCATATTCTCAAGATGACTGCAGTGGAAGATCCCACTATGTAGTGTCCTACAATGCAGTGAGACGATTATAGCCAGTCCTTTGTCCTATCACAACAATTTACCTGGAAAAGGAAAAGGTCTGGTTTCCCATATCGATAAAGGATCGCCACAACAGTAATGTTGCCATCATCAGCATAGTGAACCATGTGGAGCTCCACCGCAAACCTATTAGGGTAAGACAACATTGCATACAATTAGTCAAGCAGATATCCAATGCTTGGCAACACACCAGGGTGCACATGGGAACCTTTGGCCATTGATTATGTGCTCTGAGGGAGAGTGCCAATGCAATTGCTGAAGTTTATACTTCTTCCCGCCCACCTTCACAGTCCCAGCAGTGTCATTGTAACACAGCTACATCAATCAATTCACCCAGATGAATTTATATTTATGTACCCGCTACCTGGGATTTGAAGATGACATATACAAAATTGAACGAAGCATATTTCCATTTTTTTATATATGAATCGATTTTTATACTAATACCTATTTTATGTAAAAGGACCACAATAGAATGGAGGAGATCAAATCCTATGCACTACCTGAGTAGAGAACAAGATATGTGACGCAAAAGGAATAGCACGAATGGATAAAGTCATGGACATCATAATAAAACAAGGATATGCTCCTTAGTAAGAATTGAGTCAGAGCTTATCATCGATGCATTTGTACATTCTTTCTTTGTTAACACAAATAACTATCTGGATCAGAACAAACCTCAATATTGAAGACATTATCAACAATGGTAGCATTTGCAGTAGTATAATCCCTTTCAAGGGGCTCCAATTTTGGGTTGTAGACTGCATCGTCTTTCACAATGTTAATCGGAGACTGGTGGATTCCTTTTGAGCAAAGTGTGAAATTAGGACTTAAGCTACCCCAATGCTTCGGACCAGTACTCCCACTGTATCCAAATCTCACACCATCTGCTTCAAGTCAAGAAAGTATATGTCAGATATCAACAATATTGAATCTCATGTACATTCTATGAGGACAAGTGAAAAATCCGCTATGATTTTCTTATTCTCCACTAATTGTGGCTTGTGTTATTTTTGTTAGATATAATCTTGACAAAGTTAAGAGATAAGATTTAGTTGGTTAGTTTGTTGAGTTGGATTGTAATCTAGCTTGACTATATAAAACAAGGAATAAACAGAAAAACACCGGTGAGCTACGTTGGCAACATCGGTAAAATTTCTTGATAGTTCCAATAATTGGTATTAAAGCCTAGTGATTTAGAACAAGCCACTGCCCCGAGGAGGAGGAGACTTCCGAAGGCGGCCATCTCAGAGCAGCCGGACGTGCTCGAGAGCGGAAGCTTCGACACGGTGTTCAAGGGCACGATCCCGAACGTCGCGCCCATGGCCATCAAGAAGCTCGACGACTTCCGGCAGGGCGAGAAGCAGTTCTGAGCCGAGGTGGTCACCCTCGGCATGGTCCACCGCATCAATCTCGTCCGCCTCCGCAACTTCTGCTCCGAGGGGAACAAGTGTTAGACTTAGGGTTTACTAAACATGAACATTAGCTAGTCTAAAACATGATCACAAAGATAATGCGAAAAGTGATTAGATGCTGACCCGGTGAAGATGCAGTAGCCATTAGTCCTTGGTTGGTTGTGTTCAGTGTCGGTAGATGATGATGCGCGATGAAGAATCTGGGAGGGGCACCGTGATCTTCACGGTGATGGTTAGGGCCTTCGTAACGGTAGCGCGAAAAACCCTAGATCGGAAGGATGTGCGTGAGATGGCAAGGCTCAAGGTTTTTCTCACATATTTTGAGTGCCAGCCTCTCCCTTAATATGGCGCAGTTATCGGGACCAAAACCAAAATATGGAAAATGCTCCCGATCGAGGCGTGTCAATTTATTCGGATTTTCCTCCTTAATGTTCGGCACTTTCTGTTTTTGACTGAACCGAAGATCACAACTAACATTCTCCCACTTGATCGAAGGCTAATATCATAAGTCCATTCTCAATGAGCAGACACCAAGATAAAGTATTACAACGATTAATTTAAGCACGCGCAACCCAAAGATCTATAGTGCATCACTCTGTCTCGATAGGATAATCACTTATTCTTTAACGGGAGTTGGTTTTATTCTTATGGTCCTTTTGTGCAATTTGTTTTCATTTGTCATCATGTGCACATTAAAAGAGTGAAAACAAACTTTGTAACTTCCAGAATCGAAGTATTGAGATCTCAATTTGTCCCAAAGTATAGGCTGTCAATAAGTCTTATGCCGGCATTAATTTTGAGACAAGCCTTTAACAGGGAATCATTAAACTAAATATGATGCATAAACTTATATATTAAACATGATACTCAATTCTTATAGGCTGAACATCAGTAATTTGATTATGGATTATATCTTTCACAATGTCATGTGTTTGGCAGCACAACTTGACATGTTACTCGAAGCAAAATTGCACTCTTACATAAGAAATTCTAGGATATAATCTTAAGCCAAAAAAACTTATTCTTAAACCACAACAGCCTACTGTAGATTTCTTATTATCTAATAGTCTTATGACATGCCACAAATCTGCTCAATTAATGACGCTTTAAGATATTGACTAGTGCCATTCCACAATATGGCTCTTTCTGCAAGGATGAAGATTTGACTTAATGTGGATTTCTTAATATCAACACACCTTGCATAATCTGTGTCTGAATAACCCACAACTTTATGATTATCAGACTTCTTATATGTGAGCATGTAATCATTAACACTTTGCCTATGATGCAAAGTTGTCTTTAGTAGTTTTCCAGTGGTCCAGTTCTGGATTAATATTTGCCAAATATCCTGGTTACAAATGTTAAATAAGGGCACATACAAATTTAGGTATACATAATGTTCATGACAGTGGAACGTAAGAAAAACTTCTGTCGCCCTTAATAATCGGAGTAAACTCCCTTAATGTTGGACCTATCCTGGTGAATCTTAATAGTCAAAACATGAGAGACATCACCAAGACAAACATTAATGTCCCTATTGCTGATAGCCAACAAGGCATCGTCTATATAAACAATTAAGTCCATATAAACAGCTAAGATGTTAAATTTACTCCCACTGGCCTTAAGGTTAAAACTTAAGGTATCTTTATGTAAGACTGCATTATCATAAACTCCAGAATCAACTGGAGGCGGAACTTTTAGAGACAATGATTGCTATTCTTTCAGACTATCGACATTAGAACATAAGCACGATTGTGTCAAGTATAGTTTTATCTTGCCTTAGAGCTCCCACTAGAATCAACATTTTTATCAACTCAGTGGTTCAAAAAATAGTGTTACCCTTTAGTCAAGCTTTATAAATATCTTAATTTTTTTAATAGTGTAATGTATTTATTTAATCCTCCCATCCATTAAACTTATTGACAAGGAGAGTAACTTTAATAGAGTAAATAATTTGTTTATGGGGTTTATGTCTCACATAATGAAGCTTCTATTTTCTTAATGAGACGTTCCATTCTCCCCCTCGAAATGTGGTACAAGCGTCAATGCCACAATTTCGATGAACTCTCATAAATATTTACTCTATTAAAGTTAGCAACATACTTAATGCTCTCCAAATAATTTATAAAAGTGTAATTTCCATTATAAAAGGTAATTTGCTTACACTTTTATAATGGGAACATAAATTACATTATTAGGATGGAGGGTGAAAACATAACGTAGTACTGATGGAAAATTTTCAACAACTTCAATATTAGCCTCTTATTCATTCTCTAAGGCTTCGCTTTAAAGCTTTCATAGTCTTGAGGTAATGTTGGCAGCATAAACGCAGTCTCAGTATTTAGCCAACTTTCTTTATGAATGCACACATTTATGGGCACAATTATAGTTCACTTCTCATTCTTCATTATTGTTGTTACATTATCTATAAATGACGTAATGAAGTGAATTAGAAAGGTTTCAGTAATAATAATATTTTTTTATGTCCTAACTTATTGACTTTAAGCACTCGTATGAATAGTATAATAGCAAGAACTTTTGAGGAGTTTCATAATGCTTTCTACTATTGTCGTATTGTCATAATTTAATTGGAGGATTGCTCCCCCTGATCCTAAATTTTATGATCAAAAAGGACATTTGCTTAAAATTGCTCCCACTAGTCATCAGAATATTGAATTCTTGTCAATGTCTAAGTTATTAGATGCTTGTTCTAATAGGAGCTAATCATCAACATTATATTTGTGTGCATAATCAATAACCTCAAGAATAATATGCTAATAAATTACTCTATTTCTTATTAGGGTACTAGAAACAGCGGAAAAACTTATGGCTAAATTGATAATAGGGATATATAACATTGATCATTACTTAATATCCACAAAAATGTGAATGATTATCTGCCATGAAATTAGCCCGACACTGATCAGGTTAATAACATGTTAATGACAAAACTTAATAATTCTAATTCGCTTCACCATTGGGCAATAGCGAAGAAGAATTTAACATGAGGAAAGAATGAACAGTCCATCTTCGCATCACATTTTGACAGAAAACGAAGAATAACTGGATTCACTAATGGGGATGGCAAATGATCACAAACAATGCTAGTCAGTTTGTAATTATGAGCCATAAACATAATCCTTAAATCAACATGAAATCTCTAACCAAAACTTTTCGTTGGTTCCATTTTGATTAGAGAAGATATGGGAATGACACATGACTATAATCAACTTTGGTAAGAATATAATCGTGTGTCGCAACATAAGCCCAAAACATAACTACCGTTTCAAACAGTATCACCTTTGGGTACGTAACGGGAAAGAACTTAATCTATGGAAATGGTACACAATTGCAAACAATTTTGGTCAGAATGCAATTATGACTACAACATAATCCCAAAACTTCATTAAATATCTAATTAAGACTTCTCGTTGGTTCCATCTTAATTAGAGATATCTTAATTATAATGTAGTCTTTATCATATAAATGCTCGAAAAGACTCAATAACTTAATTAATATAGGAATTAATTAAATGTCACATGACCCATAAAAAAAACAATGGTCAGTATATAGTCATGAAGCATTTAATTAATCATAATCATACTGTCTCAAAATAGAGTACATTAAAAAGAAACAAAATTTAATCACATGATCAAAATTACTAAGCATTAGACATCAAGTATCAATTTGCGGAAGCGAAAACAATTAACAATTAATGAGCAGTAAATTAAATGCTAAATTAAAAATAAGAGGAAAACTTAAGCTCAGAATTCAGGGCATAATAAATTGTAACATGTGTGGCAATATAAACAACTCAGGTAGAAACATAGTACTTAACTAATCATATCTTAGCTTATTCCCGGAATGCACTAAAGCGTTAATTGTGGCCTATTTGAGAAAACGTCCAAAAACCAGCATAAAACTTATGCTCAAAGATGAGCTCATTAATAATGCATGGCTTAGGATCTAAAATATTTCATTAATGGGTAATAAATTTTGACAATTCATGATTATAAACAACTTTGGTAGAAATACAACCATGAAAAGTCAACAATTAAGTATATTAATGTCCAAAACTTGGTTATAGTCCCAAATCAAAATTTCCCGTTGGTTCCATTTTGATTTGAGACAAACTTAATCATAATAGGCCAGAAAATATTAACTAACTTTGTGCATTCCTCAATTATCATAATTGCATCTCTTAGGGCAACTAAACATTAACCAAAGGGTGTATAAAATGATGCATTATTACCGGGTAATTGACATTAATTATTGAAGTGCATAAAAGAACAACATTAATCATAAGAAAATGCACTAAAATTAATTAAGGTCCAAAATGTAACTTACGTCTTGCTCAGTTCACCTTACGTTGGTCTGATTAATATCATGCAATGACAGAAAATTAAAGTTCCAATTCGCATCACCGTTAGGCAGAAATGAAAAAGAACTAAATTTAACTCATGGGTGACACATGTTCATAAACAACGTTGGTCAGTATATGATCATGGCCATAACATAATCCCAGTATTAAAATTTAAACGACAGTCTCTAATCAAAATTTCCCGTTGGTTCCATTTTAATTAGAGATAATGCCAATAAATAATCATTATGTCAAAATTAATTTTCACATCAATTAATTAGCTCAGAAAATTAATCATGAAATTATCTATAACTTAAATGCCCAGGAAATAATAATTGAACAGTGCTTATTTGCTGAAAATTAAAGGACTAAACTAAATAAATTAAATGGGCTAATACAAACAAATCTGGCCCAAACCAACGGCCCATGCGCAAAACTTCCGCTCGGCGCAGCTCACACCCTCACGGCCCATCGCGAAACGCGGCCCGACGACACGTGCGAAACGCGGCCCGACGACACGTGCGCAGCGCGGCCCAGCAATGGCGTAGCCCAAGCCAGCAAATCCACCGCGCGCACGAATCTCGCCCGTCCGCTGGAATGGAGGGCTGCGATGCGCCCTCAGAGGAACAAAACCGCCAGCGGCGGAAACCCTAGCGCACATACCCGCCTTCGCCCCCGAAAAACACGTGCAAGAGCGAGCGAACGAGCGGAGGAAGAAGGCGCGGCGATGATCTGAAGAACGACGGTGGTGCGGGCTCGCGCTAAGGCGCTGTGGCGCGCGACGACGCGAGAGGCGTATCTACATGCGCGACGGAGGCGCAATGGCCAAGCCGCCAGCGCATAGCGACGAGCATCCGCGGGCGATAGCGAGGACGACGGCCGGGAGAGACAACGCGCAACAGATAAACCCCAAAACCCCTTAAAATTTTAGGTTTTCTTGATTGCTTTGGGGTTTCAATCTTAGGTATTCCCCTCCTTCTTTATGCTAACCGAGCCAAAGAACATAATCAAACTCATAATCCGACAATAATCAAGGCTAATCCGAGACTAATCCGGGCTTAAATAGGATCAAGCTTTAGGCTAGGCGCTCTGATACCAAATGTTCACTTAGGGTTTACTAAACATGAACATTAGCTAGTCTAAAACATGATCACAAAGATAATGCGAAAAGTGATTAGATGCTGACCCGGTGAAGATGCAATAGCCATTAGTCCTTGGTTGGTTGTATTCAGTGTCGGTAGATGATGATGCGCGATGAAGAATCTGGGAGGGGCACCGTGATCTTCACGGTGATGGTTAAGGCCTTCGGTAACCAGCGCGCCAGAAAACCCTAGATCGGAAGGGATGTACGGGAGATGGCAAGGCTCAAGGTTTTTCTCACATATTTTGAGTGCCATCCTCTCCCCTTAATATGGCGCAGGTTATCGGGACCAAAACCAAAATATGGAAAATGCTCCCGATCAGAGCGTGTCAATTTATTCGGATTTTCCTCCTTAATGTTCGGCACTTTCTGTTTTTGATTTAACCGAAGATCACAACTAACAACAAGAGGGCGCTCGTGTACGATTTCATGGCCAATGGGCCCCTGGACTCGTACCTATTCAAGAGCGACTTGGACTCCACGGTATTGAGTTGGAGCCAAAGGTATGGCATCGCGCTTGCCGTGGCCAGGGGCTTGGCCTACTTGCACGAAGTGCCGGGAGTGCAGTTTGTCCACAAGCATCAAACACGAGGCGCTTCTGATCGGCAGAGAAGACGCTCCAAGCAACAAGATAGCAGGGCAGCGAGGACATGCTTGGCGAAAAGTTCTTATATGAGTTGTGGCTATAAGATAAACATGTGCGAGTTTCTTCAAAGGTGTTTGTATCGAGGAGATCATGCTGCACTAGAAGGTCAAAAGAAAGCTACTGCATGTGCTAAGTCAAGTCCAGGATGCTAAGAAGGTGTGGTCATCATCCTAAGTCGAGTCCGTCAAAGTTGACTACGTGCGTTGAAGAGATGTGTTCACCGTCCAAAGTTAAGTTCGTCGAAGATAAATCCAGGATATTGAGGCCATCCAAAGTCAAGTTCGTCGAAGATAAGTCCAGGATATTGAGGCCATCCAAAGTCAAGTTCGTCGAAGATAAGTCCAGGATGTTGAGAAAATGTGTTCTTCGTCCTGTGTCAAGTATGAGTTGAGCAAATTGTAGTTGAAACCGATGCCACGATGAGTAACGATGTGTTAAGATTAGGAGGGAAAATGTTAGATATAATCTTGACAAAGTTAAGAGATAAGATTTAGTTTATTTAGGAAGATAAGATTTAGTTGGTTAGTTTGTTGAGTTGTTTGTAATCGAGCTTGACTATATAAACCAAGGAATAAACATAAAAACAACAGTGAGCTACGTTGGCAACGTTAGCAAAATTTCCTGGTAGTTTCAACAATCTTTCACCTTTATACTATTTTTCTTTACTTTTATCACATCATTAAGACTTTCAAACTAAATCATTTTTATTTTCCATTTTTCCTTTTCTATTCTTGAGTTTATTATTTTTTGGAATATCCAAAATTTTCCTCTGAATATATCCTAAAATGATTATAATGTTGATAAACCAGGGAACGGTCATGATTTTTTATTCCAATTTTTTGTAAGAACTTAATACTCTTTCCCCTTCTTTGAGCTCTATGTTCCCATACAATAGAAATATCAAGAGAGTGGCCTCTAAGGAATGAAAAGGAAGGACTAAGAAGTAAGAAATTATAAATATCAGCAGAGACCATTATAGCTTTTAGCATAGATAATTGGCAAATGATCTTTAGTACAGGTAAAAAAATTGCTATAAAATCAGCTGAAAGACCAGAAAGAACAAACAAACTTAAGAGCCAAATAGAGTCTTTTAGTTGAAATGCTTGGGAGAATGGAGAATAAAACTTGCACCACTGTCACATGAATGGTTCACAAGAAATCACGAACCACACAACAGCACAACAATGAACTACCTTAGGAGGTAAAGGTAGACTTTCAAAGTTATAATGCTTAGGAGAATGAAGGATAAATAGAATGTGTACCACTGTCGCATGCATGGTTCACAAGAAAGCAAGTATACAGCAGTGCAACATAGACTGCACTTTTTGTAGCAATCACCATCTATCCTTTCGTCCTCTGTTCAGAAATGTAAACTCCTACCAATGGATTCAGGGAAATATAGAAGTACTTGCACTCAGGCCACAAGCGGAAGGCACAAATATATAGGATGCGTTATAGCATTTTTATGGACCAGCTTCCCCCGACCTGTTGATATAAGCAGGCCAATTCAATGATGTTGATGTTTTGGCCCCAACGTAGTGTGTGTCCTTGTCCTTTCTTGTAGTTGAAAATAATGAGATGTCACAGGATGGCTACATCAATTTCTCAGGCTAGTCCATTGCCAGCTCAATCAAATAGACAACTTCTGTAAAAGACGTAAAATAAGGCAAACCATTGTTAGTAGTTACAAAAATGTAAGTGAACAAAACAATGTAGGTTCATTTCACCACATAGAAATTGATCTCAGCTATGGCGAGAATCACACCTGAACAGCATCTTATGCTTTTCAAAAGATGAATTGGCCTAACCTATGACTAAGAGAATATTATAAAATCATGCCAAGCAAAAGCATCCTATGCGCGGTCATGCACATGACTAGTGAAGGTTATTTGCATGATCTTTTGGTCAGCTGGACTAGGAAGCGTCGCACCATCAGCCACATCCAACCTTCCTGATTGGTGGATTGCTAGCAGGAGCTGGGTCGCCAAAGATCACAAAAGAGGACTAGAGTCCCTGATCATCTTGATATTTTGGAAAATCTGGAAGGAAAGGAAAGCGAGGGTCTTCAAAAATGAATTCAGAACGCTGCTGAATTTCCTTTCCAACCTACGTGCAGAGGGTAAGGTTTGGTCGAATGCTGGGGTGCTGCACCTGAAGCACCTCATTGCCTAGTCGAATCCCCGAGTAGTAGTTTGTTGTTCTTCCTGAGAATTCTGTTTCTTTTTTCTTTATCTTTTTTTGTTCCTTCCTGAATTTGCAAGGGCGCACTGACTGCCTTGTGTCATTTGTAAGGCTTTAAGTACCAACTCACCTTTTCTTCTTAATGCAATGATGCGTAGTTCTCCTGCATATTACAGGGGAAAACAAATAGTCTGAAATCAGATGAACAGTCTTAAGAAATCTGGCCAGTAGACAGTGGCACACACATCTAAAATGAGCCAACCTTTTTCAGTTGCCTCGTTAAAGAAGGTTAGTCTGAAACTATCCGTGTATAGAAAACAGTCAATAGACTTGTTCTGCTAGCTTAAACTGTAGGAGTTGAATACCAAAGCACAGGCTAAACTAAGATAACCATGAGCCAAATTGTCTTCTTTTTTTTTCCTGTAATTCAGAATCCAAACAAGCAAATAAGAGAATATGTTACTTTCTTTGGCAGCACTAAGATGTGTCTAAAGGAATATATTGCCTATAAGTGACAGGCCAAATCATTCAGCTGATAGAATATATCCTGTTTGCCACCAATGCTGCATAAAGACCGCAACTTTACAAGTTCTAGAGTCCAGAACAGAATCTGGATTGTAGAAACAATATATGCACCTGGTAGAGCTCCATAATGATAAGTAGTACTGTTCATGATGCCCCCATTAACTACCAGTTCAGTGGGTGAAAAGATTGCCCATCAATGTAAAAAAATATAATACATATATAGGAAGGGCAGGCCCAAAACTTTGCCGGACCCATGTCAACTGTAAAAGGCTTCTGGGTTTATATTCAAAAATTTTTTGACAAAAAAAAAAAAACACTAACTTGAACGTTGTGACAAAGATCTTAATACAGGCCAGCCTTCTACACTAATACTACCACAAATTAAGAGACCAAAATTAAACCTGTAAGTTTTTAACCTTTAGATTTACAATCTTGTAATACATATATGTGATACATTTCATATTTACATATATATACAGCACAGGCAACACAAAAATTCTACATACGTACATCAGGGATAATGGACATTTGCATATACACTGAAATTCTAACAACTTATTTTTAATCTAGGACATCAGAAGGCTATATCAAGTTGCTCAACCTCCAATGCTATTTCATTACGCCTTGTGAATGGAAGTGTGAAAGGGGGATTATACTGCAGATTCAGCAAAACCCAGGATAAGGCAATGATCAACTTTTGTTAATCTAGGACACCAAAATATGCATCAGAATCATGTTGAAGAAGCTTTACCTGAGCAACCTCCACAACTGAATCATCTTTCACCTGAAATTGAGTGTCTTTCTGGAGAGCTTCCCGCAATCTGGATTCCCTCTGACTTATGTCATCATCTGTAACCAAACCTGTTTCAACATCAAAGAGAGTATAAAGATGACTGTGGTAGTGTGGCGGTTAAATATTGCAGTATGGATAGGAGTTCGTAACTATGCACAATAGCATATCCTTACAAAATTAAAGAACGAAGGGAACATAAAATAATACCATTAGAGATGCCTATTATTTTCAACCTTTCTCTATTGAGAAAGAAAGTTAAAAGTATAATTGTTAATAATATAGAATTGTCTGTGCCTTTACTATTTCGAACAAAAACAAACATAAATTCCAAAGTCTCTGGTAAGATGAAAGGGTAAGTAGGTGGACCTTGTTTTGATCTGACTACTTAAAAAATTTGAAGTGTTTATTTCTGGTATCATGGAAGTAAGCTCATATTAGATATCATGTTGGTGGTTAACATGAATTCAGGAAGCAGCATTACAGCCATGGTTATCACGGCGCCCCGGCGAGGCGAGTCGCCTCCGGGGCACCTGGACGCCTAGGTGCCCGCCTAGGCAAGGATTAGGCGACAAAAAAATCCACTTGGTAGAGCCTTCCTCCTCCCCTCTTGATTCCTTCCAGCACTACTTAAACAGTCCTAGCCAGCCAGCCCACCCCTCCCAACCACCCCCAGCTCCCCTCCCGCTCTCCCTCTCTCTCTCTCTCTCTCTCTCTCTCTCTCTCTCTCTCTCTCTGCGTCACCCCCTCCAACCCGTCTCGCGAAGCGTCGCCCCCTCCACTCCGTCTCACGCTGCCCCCTCCACTCCGTCTCGCAGAGCGCCGCCTCCCCTGAGCGCCGCCTATCCTAGTTCCCCCCCCCAGCGCCGCCTCCCAAATCCCCCCTTCCCCCCGAGAGCCACCTCTGTCTCGTGGCGTCCGCGCCCGCGCCCGCTCCCCCTTCCTCCCGAGCGCCTTCTCTCCCAGATCTGGCGACGGTGGTGGCAGCAACAAGCAGAGCAGCGTCGACGCAGAGAGTCGGCGGTGGAGGCGATGCAGGCGGCGGAGCTCCCTCACCCCCTATTCCTCCTCCCCGCGCCCTCCTTTCTCGGCCAAGCGAGGCGAGCAGCCAAGGCGGGCGGCCGCCGACGCCTAGGCGGCGACTAGGCCTCGCCTAGGCGACGCCGTGATAACCATGATTACAGCTCACATCAGTCTAAATTGTATCCTGATGGAAACACAGAGTATGGTTAGTCATAATGTAAGGTACTCTATGCATATTTCATCTGTTACATGAGTGGCAGACAAGAGAGAAGATTTCATGGAAAAACATCATAAATGTGAAAAAGATGGCGCCAACAACCACCTGGTTGCTTCAGAATTTAAACAATTGCTCGATCAGATGATGCAAATTAAATACAGACTTAGAAGTTCAAATGGGTATGCAAATGAAGCAGAAAATCAAAATGGACCTGAAAAGGCTGCAACTGCGACAATTTTGCTGGGCATCTCCTTGATGGTCACAGAAGGGTCTTTTGGCAGGGGCAAGTCTGAACCATATTTTGATGGCATCACAAAAGACATCTTCCACTGATTTTTATCAGCTGACTGCAAGTGACAACATACAAATTAAAGGGAACGCAAAACTTTTCAGTACTTTCTTTTTTTAGACCACTTTTCAGCACTTTCTAACTGGTAAGAAAATAGTATCCTGAATCACCAAACAGAGACAATCAGAACAATGGCTCATGAGAAAGCCATGCAGCCCACCTTCGTTGTTATCACCGGGGTGGTCATGTCCATCTTTTTCCCACTGGGCTCACCCTTCCGAGTTAAAACAGGGGTTGTCATTTCCATTTGCTCAGCAGTTGTGTTCTGAAGGCAAGCATACAAATAATAATAAGAATTATATAAATTTCAATGGAACACGGGAAGGAGTTGTTGACACCCAGGAGGAAGCGTATCAACTACCTTACCGAATAAGTAAGACGCCAGCACGTTGAATGACTGAGATGATCCATTGAAATCAAATCCAGTTCTTCCGGCATCGTCGTCTCAGCAACATAGTATGACTGATCACAATTCACAATAAAAGATAGCATCACTCATCAAGTATCACAATGGACTCCACTTCCACGCATGGACAATTCCTATTAACGTAGTACTAAATAAAGAATTCAACGGATAATAACAACGGTCACCTCCACTTCTCTGATCTCGTACTCCAACTCGCGCTTCAGGACGCGGAAGGGGACCGTCTCGAGATCGGGAACTGCGAAAGCACGGGAATCTCAGTAAGCGCGCCGCAAAACCCTAGGATTTTGGGCCAAAAAAAGCACGGTGACAAAATCATCACTGACCGGACATGAGGGCCTCCTCGAGGGTGCGTGCATCGAAGCGGCGCGACGGGAAGGCGTACTTGGCGGCCTCGGCCGCGAGGTCGGCGGCGCGGCGCTGCGACGCGGCGAGGGCCTGCGAGGCGAGCGCCAGCACCAGCGACGCGCGGGCCTCGGCGCCGCTTATGCGGGTGCCGGCGGCCACGACCGTCCGCGCGGGGCGGCGGCCGCGGGGAGGCTCGCCTCGGGTTCCGACGGCGCGCGGCGGCCGCGCGGTGGCGTAGCACAGGAGCGCCATTTGATTCGTCTCGGCTCGGTGTCCGCGAGTTGTGGTGTCCTGTGGTGCTAATGGAATGGGCTCGAGTCTCGGGGGAGCGGGAGCGGGGTCGCAGCATCTGCTCTGCGGCGGCAGATTTTTACGGCGTGAGGCGGGAGACTGACGTGGCTTAGGCCATGTCCAACGGACACCTTAATTGGGCCCTTCGAGGGAATTTTTTTTAAGAGCAATTACAGGAACAAAGTAAGCTACTTACTCTATTTTTTTATCTATTTTATCTAAAAAAAGTATTAAAATTAGCTTGTATAGTAACGATTTCTAAAAGTTGGTTCTAGATATTATGCATTAACTATTTCTTCTTTTTTGTACATAATTAATCTATCTATGTTCTCGTGCAATGCTTACTACTAAATAAGAGCCAGCTCTCTTCTCTCTTATCTTTTCTCACTCTTCCATATAGGACAAAACTAATGTAGACATACTAAGAATAAGCTAAGGTGGCTTTATTGTACATGTTCTAAGTGGTTGTCCCACAAAAAAAGAAAAAACTGCCTAAGTTTAACACGGTGACATCAGGACTAGCGGTTGGTCTACATTGTAATACGATGATGATTGACATATATCACACATGATACATCGATTAAATAATAAGAACAATCAAGAGGAGCACATATAATATAAAGAGGACACAAATAATATAAGGAGGAAAAACTCTCTTTCTCTGTATTAAATTGATTCTCTTGTATAATAAGCTATCATATATTTATAGTAGAAATATATAAGAGATATATGTAGATTCGTCCATAATGAGATGGAGTCCAAACATATTTGAACAATTTAGACCTAAAGTCTATCATATTTCAACACTCCTCTTGGACTAATACCGCATAATGTGCATTTCTCATCAAAAACTTCTCCCAAAAAACCAGTGAAAAAAAGAGATGGAGAAAAGAGTGCATGCACTCGGACACTGTGCTATACTAGTTGGCTCATTAAAAACCTTCATGTGAGAAAACTTCAAGAAAACTCACCAAAGGGAAAAGAGTGCAACTTATAATCTTATGGATTTAAAGTAATATTTTCATAATCATGCTAACAACCATAGTTTAGGGATTTACTCTCCCTGAACTCTACATATATATTCCTAAGTCATCTCATTCTAATGCCATGAACACATATTTGAAAAATAGATGTTGGCAAAAATTTAGTAAATAAATCTACTAGATTTTTACATAACTTGATTTGTAGAATATTTACCTCATCATTCTTCTAGAATTTGTAAGGATAGAAAAGTTTAGCGGCAATATGCTTCATGATATTGCTCTTTACATAACCCATTTGTATTTATGCAACACAAGCAATATTATCTTCATAGATAATTATGGGGTATCGATGAAGTTAATATTACATGACTTCTGAATATGGTTAACCATACATCTTAGCAAAACACACTCATATGAGGCTTTATATAATGCAATAATCTCTGAGTGGTTGGTAGAACTAGCTATCAAGATTTACTTAAAAGACCATCAAGAAATGGCTATACCATTGTAAAGAAACACAAATCCAATCTGAGATTTGGCACTACAGGGATCAGACAGATAGCCAGCATCCATTTATTCTGCCATGGTCAAGTCTTGGTTTTTTGGTAAAATAATCTAGGATTTTAAGTACCTTGAAGATATCTGAGCAATGTCTTGACACTAGCCCAATGTCTTCTAGTTGAAGCTGCACTGTGTCTAACTAGCAAATTTACTACGAATGAAATATCAGTCCTTGCATAATTTGCAAGATATATGAGTGCTCCAATGGTGCTTAAGTATGGGACTTTAGATCCTAAAACTTTCTTATTTTCCATTCTTGGTCTGGAATGGTTTTTATCTACTTTAAAGGATCTTAAGACCATAGGGGTCTTTAAAAGATAAGATTTATCCATATTAATTATTTCCAATACCTTTTTAGTATATGTAGACTGGTATATAAAAATTACTTCTAGGAAATGCTCAAGCTGCAGGACTAAGCAATATTTAGTTTTCCTTAATCTTTCATCTCAAACTCCGTCATAAGATAAGAACTTGCTTTCTTTATCTCCTCTGTCATTCCAATGATTTTTAGATCATCAACATAGACTAAGATGATACATAATATATTCTGGAACTTCTTCATGAACACATAGGGACAATCATCATTATTGGAGTATCCCTTCTTGTAACACCCCAATTTTTGCTTTTCTTGCATTTAAATGGTATTTTGAATTTTTGGGAATTTCTGAATTTATTTGGATTTATTGGAATTATTTGAATTTATTTTGAATTAAACTATTTATCAAATTAATTAAATAATGGAAAAGTTAAAATAAAGTTTTGCTGAAAATATTTTATTTGAGTCACAAATGTCTTAAAATATTTATGAGATTTTTTCCGAATTTTTCGATATTTTTAATGCCCCAAATAAATTATTTTATTTTCGAATTATTTTAATCGGAAAAGAATTAAAATCCATATGAACGATCGGGCCGAAATCTTTATCGGCCTGCTCGGAAAAAACCTAAGCGTCGTCACCGCTCGATCCGGATCCGACGGCCCTCATCGCGCCACGTCGTCCCAATCCGAAGTCACCGCCGAATCATGCCGCCGTGTGGGGCCTCGGTCTCCGCGCTTTCACGGAAGTCGAGGGCACTATTTAATCGCGCCGCCGCCTCTCTGTGCTCCTCGGTTTATGACGCATCCATCCGTACACTTCTCACCGCCGAGGCGCCGCCGCCGCCGACGAGCTCGCCAAGTCCCGAGACCATCCGCCGCACTTCCTCGAGCCGTTCATTGTCCGCCGGTGACCTCCGCCGTCGCCGTTGGTCCTTGGAGTTCCTCACGCCAAGCCGCGTCGGAGGCTACTTCTTGCGCGGAGAAGCACGGAAACGCCGCCGCCACGCCGTCTTCCTCCGCTCCGGTGAGACCTCGCCACACGCCATCGCCGCCGCGCCAAGTTCCCATACCGTCCGACGCGCATCAACGACTTCGATTCGCCACGCCGCCTTGAAAACAAGAACCCCATCTTCAAAACTCCACCGTTAGATGCAAATCCGAGGGCCACCGTCGTGCCACGCCACCGCTTCATCGCGCACGTGACGCCGACAAGGCGGACCCACATGTCGATCTCACCGCGACGTTCATCAGTGCGCGCGTGAGTCGCCGACAAGGCGGACCCACATGTCGATCTCACCGCACGAGCATTGTGCACATGAGTCATCGCAGCGCACGGGCCCACTCGCCACCCGCATTACCGCGTGCGTGTGACGCCACTGCTGACGCCACAGTGGGACCCACTTGTCGTGAAATAGCCGGTCAGTATCGACGCCGAGAGGCCACGTGTCACTCTCTGGTGGCGACACGTGTCACAGATGACGCAATAATTAATTTTCCGAAAAAGAAAATATTTATTTAATTCGGTTTATTGATTTTAAATGTATTTTGAAACTTCAAATGCTTATAACTTTTATGCGTTTTAACTCCGATTTGAGTGATTCCAATTTCTATAAATTTGTAAAATCAAGCTCTTTATGTTTATGAATTTTATTTGAATTTTAGGCTTGAGTTGCTCTCTGTTTTATTTATTTATTGCTATTTATTTGCGTACGCGTGAGACGTTGAAGTGCGAAGGTTTCGAGGAGAAGTTCGACCAGAGCAAGTTCAGAACCGAACCAGCACTTTTTGAAGGCAAGTTGTGTTTGATCATGTTGAACCAATTAGAGCAAATTATTTTGATTTAAACTATTGCATGCTAATTTGATAGAAATGAGTTTGAATAAGTTTTGGGATTAGCTAAATGCTTAGTTGTTTGTATGCTACCTTGTCGTATATAATTGTAGGCCATGAATCCTTTGTCACCCTAGGTTATGGATTAATAGTTGGACATTAATAATTTGCCAACATGGGTTGAGTAGACCAAGTAGTATGCTTAGCCCTGCCACGTGGACATTTCCTGATTTTGGAATACCAAAGTGAATAGTGACTTAATGAGATATTGAACATGCTTTGTGAATGAGACATGTGTTATTGAGTTGATGATGGCACGTGGTGCAATGGTAAAGAACCGGGTGGGAAAATGATTTAGACTGGGGCAAATGGCAAGATTGTTTCGTGGGCCAAGAGTGGCAAGCTCGGCGGTCGATTTGGTTTTATTGGTTTTGGATAATTGAGATCACACTTGGTTAGTCTTGCCTCGGTCAACTAAGGACTTAACCTTGCGAGCATTTGAATGAGTCTCTCATACTGCCACAAGCTCTGTAATGGGACGGGCTTAGTGAGTAAACCGGGAAATCTATTCTTTGGTACTTGTCGTGGTGGTGTGAGGCCTGAGAAGCGGAATGAGAACTCACATGGCGCAAGAGGGGGCCTGGGTGTGGTAACCATCCCTCCAGTGTTGAAACCTTAGCGGCAAGATCTTGGGTTTAGATGGAACTTTGGAAAGGCTTCTACATTTATTTGCCTTGGTGGTATTTGATCAGTATCTTGTGGGTAAAGTGTATAACCTCTGCAGAGTGTACAACCTATTCGAAAAGCCGTGCTCACGAATGAGCATCGCTTCGGTGATTCTGGTCAAGGGTTAGATTTTCATGAAAATGAATTGTTTATGGAAAATGCTTGGGGTTGGTAATGAGAAACTTGACATAGGATGGAAATATGATTGTGATTAAAATGTTTGTGAAAGCTACTATTCTTATTACTATTTTGCTGCTTTGCAAATTATTACTGTTATTCTTAAATGTTGTACTGCTCATGAACCATAGCCTATCCTTTGTACTAAGCCATGCATGTAGAATATTAGAATTGCATTCAGTGCATGACTTGCTGAGTGCTCAAAGTACTCACCCCACAACAACACAACTTCAGTTGAAGAAGAAGCAAACCCTGCTCAGGAGGAGGAGTATCAGGAGGAGCCGACAAACTAGGGAGCGAGCCCAGTGGGCTGTTCGTGGCAAATTGGTTGGCGCCACGAGTTTATTTTATTTCATTGATTTGAATATTTTAATAAGTCTTCGCTCACTGAGGCGATCTTTTGTAACTTGACCATAAGGTCGATCAACTAGTTTGAGTATTTAATCAAAGTACTTATTATTTCGTTGGTTATGACCGTGATATGTACCAATGTTGAGATGTGTGCACTAGCGTGATCTGGACTAGTGCTGAATACACGAGGGTCCGGATTTGCAAATTCGGGTCCCGACAGAGGTGGTATCGAGCCATATTGACCGTAGGATGGCCCTTAGTTACAATGGTCGTAGTGAGGATAAAACTATTTTCTAAAAGCTAAAATGTGCCAAGATGATAATGTAATCTCGACTTACCCTTCTCTTCTTTCATACCCTTGCTGAATTTAACACATATTTGTTTGTGTTTAAAATATGTGAGTTTCACGTGAGTGTCCTTTGGCGAGATGAGGATGATCCACTCTTTTGGTGAGCGATCGAGGGTACGCCATGAGCTTTGGCGTATGATGCACTGCTTGGAGGATATGATCGCCAATCTACTGGGGACTCATCAGAGATCGGGCAGATCGGATATTGCCTCGGGATGTCACTATCACGGTCTCGCTAGGATAGGGCGAGGCGAGTCGTCAGATTCGTGATCACCGCCAAGAGGTTGTCATTTGACGCTGGATTCGGGAGACATCGCGTCTGCGATGAGGCGATTGCTCGTACCTACCCCAGGAGTTGGATGGCACGTGTTCCGTCACCACCCACGCGAGACACTCGCTACAACCGAGAGCCCATAGAGGAGGAGGATGCCACGATCACCCACCGGCCGATATGTTATCGCTCAAGAGGATGCTATCGACGAGACGGTTCAGAGTTGCAGAGGTCTCGTGACGAGTTCACAGAGCTGAGGGCTCATCTGTTGCAGACTTGTGAGTACTTAGCCCACTCTATCCAGAGGATTGGGGAGCTAGAGACAACAGACGACGGACGAGCCGAGCGCTGTTGGAGCTACACTACCCAGACCCGGAGGAGCCACAGCAGGAGCCAGAGCCAGAGCCAGTGGAAGTGAAGTCGGAGCCAGTGGAAGTGAAGCCAGAGCCTGTGGAGGTCAAGCGAGCAGTGGAGGTTGAGCCAAGTCAGGAGGCGATCCAATGGAGGATCGTTGGGATAGGTTTGTACCAAGACCAAGACACTGCCAGATATCCACCAGAAGTTCCTGGGGATGGCTAGAGGAGTGAGCGTTAGGATTAGTGGTTGAGACTCTGCGCTGAGTCGCGTCTGGAATAAGAGTCACCCTTAGAGGCGTTTGACTCGGAGTGTTAGTTCGATTTGCTTCTTTCATGCTTGTGAGTGATCGGTATGCATTGCAAGGCCCTTAGGCATTGTGAGCAACCATACCCAAATATTAATAAAGTAATAAAGTTGGATTTTGTGTTACACCTTTGACCTCGCATAAGTACTCTATTACTGTCTATTCTTATTTCCTCTCGCCTCTAAACCATGGAGCAATCGGCGGATGGTGAACACTGAGAAACCAAGGAGGAAATGGGAGCGGTTCTCGCCACCGAAACATCGATGGGGAAGGACTAGGACCTCAACCGGTACCGCCAGCTTGATATGCGAACTTTGGAGCCTTTATTGCTGCATGCACCCAAGCATGCATGCCATGATGCAGCAGATGCAGCAGAGTCATCCCAAGCCGCCGCCGCCCAAGTTAACGAGTCAACCCAAAGGTCAGAGGCCACACTCGAGGTCGTCGAATTCATGAGGACACGACCGCCTACATTTTCTCGAAATGCCAATCCATTGGAGGCGATGATTGGTGAGAGGACGATAGAGAAAAGTTGCACATTACCCAAGTGAAGGAAATGAGAGGGTACTCTATGCCTCTCATCGCCTTGAAGGAACCGTGGTGAATGGTGGAAAACTATCTTGCCGCTCAAGAGCACCCGCAGGATATCACCGGGAGGAGTTCACGATCGCTTCCGGCATACCATGTGCCCAAGGCATAATGGAGCTGAAAAAGGAGGAGTTTAGGGCATCGAAGCAGGCAATCAATCGATGTCCGAGTATCTGAATAAGTTCACACACCGCACGCTACGCACTCGAGGACGTAGTAACGGATAAGGCCAGCGCCTCGATTCATGAAAGGATGAATTCAGGCTGCAGTGGGACTCATAACCCACACTTTTCCCGATTTTCGAGAGCTAGTGAACAAGGCGCCGATATTGGAGGACAAGCGCAAGGAGCTGGAGGACAACCGGAAGCGCAGGATGGCACAGCAGGGAGCACGCTAGGGAGCGCAGCGGTTGAGGGTTGCACCAAACCAGTTCTTCAGATTTCAGCCAAGGAATGTGATGACAACGCCACCACCGGTACCAAGACCGCCGGACAAAATTTCCGACACCAACACCGCTTGGGAATGCAACACTGAGGAGCAGCGATGGCAGCTAAACGTTGTTTTATCTGGTCACGAGCCGAGCATTTTGCCACCATCGCCCTAAGAAGGGAGGAGGAGGAGTGACACCAGTTCGCTTCAATCTTGGAACTACTCCAACGAAGGCACCCGCGTCAGGAGCAAGCCGTGGAGCTACACAATCTGGAGCTGCCCCACAGACTGTGGTAAGAGGCAGAGTCAATCATGTCACCGCTGATGCAGTGCAGAACACATCGGACGTCGTACTGGGTAAGTTACTTGTCAACTCAGTACCTGCAACAGTTTTATTTGATTCTGGAGCTTCGCATTCGTTTATATCTCGGATTTTTGCTGTGAACAATGGGTTGAAAATGGTGAACCTTAGGCATGTATTGCTAGTACAATCCCCGGGATCAGAACTCCGATCTGATGTAGGATGTTCTGGGGTAAAGTTGCTTATAGATGGAATGGAGTTCCTAGCAAACTTAGTAGTGTTAGATACCCAGACCTTAGATGTTATTTTGGGAATGGATTGGTTGTCTAAGCACAAGGTTGTGTTAGACCGTGACGAAGAGTCATATCATCGAGAGTCCTTGTGGGAGAAAAGTAGAGTTTCAAGCCACCGCTGTTCGGGATGGACAGTTGATGGTCAATAGTGTGAAGGCCACAAGATAGAAGACGTACCGGTTGTCGAGAATACCCGGATGTGTTTCTAGAGGATTTACAGGATGCCACCGACGAGGGACATAGAGTTTGTAATTGAGTTAGTACCGAACAGCGGCCCGATAGCTAAGAGACCTTATCGGATGTCAACCGATGAGCTAGTGGAAATGAAGAAGCAGATAGAGGAGTTAATGGATAAGGGATTTATTAGACCAAGTTAAATGCGCCATGGGGAGCACCTGTTCTATTTGTCAAGAAGAAGGACGGAGTTACTGGGATGTGTGTGGATTAATGAGCCTTGAATGAAGTCACTATAAAGAATAAGTATCCGCTACCTGGATCGATGATCTGCTTTGACCAGCTTGAGAGGAGCCGGAGTTTTCTCCAAGATTGACCTACGATCGAGTTATCACCAATGAAGATTCGACGGAGGATGTCCGAAGACAGCATTTTCGTCAAGATATGGACATTACGAGTTCACGGTTATGTCTTTCGGTTTGACAAATGCACCTGCATATTTCATGAACATGATGAACAAGGTTTTCATGGAATACCTGGATAAGTTCGTTGTTGTGTTCATAAATGACATTCTAGTTTACTCCAAGACTGTGGAAGAGCATGCAGAGCATCCGAAGCTAGTTCGAGAGGTTAAGAGAGCGACAACTTTTCGCTAAGTTTAGCAAGTGTGACTTCGGAAGAACAAGGTGGAATTTTTGGACATGTGGTGACCGCCAAGGAGTCGCAGTTGACCCAAGTAAGGTGGAAGCAGTGTTGCATTGGGAGCCACCCAAAACGGTGACTCAAATTCGTAGTTTCCTTGGAATGGCCGGTTATTACCGCCGATTTATTGAAGGATTTTCAATGATTGCGAGACCTCTTACGCAATTGTTGAAAAAGGAAAAGAAGTTCGCATGGACGCCGGAATGTGAGCGGAGTTTCCAGGAGTTGAAGAAACGTTTGACAATGGCGCCAGTGCTAGTACTACCGGATTTAAGCGAGCTTTGATATATCTTGTGATGCATCGCGCCAAGGACTAGGATGCGTGATAATGCGTAATGTAAAGGTCGCTATGTATGCATCAAGGCGCTTGAGGCCGCATGAAGAGAACTATCCGACGATGATCTCGAATTAGCGGTAGTGGTACATGCCTTGAAGTTATGGCGGCACTATCGATTGGAAACAGATGTGAGGTGTACACGGACCATAAGAGTCTTAAATATATATTTACTCAATCGGATCTCGAACATGAGGCGAGAAGGTGGTTGGAATTAATTAAGGATTACAACTGGGATTCATTATCACCGGAAAGCCAATGTGGTGGCCGATGCTTTGAGCCTAAAAGCCATTCGGTGAATATGTTGGTGGAAGCAAGTCAGGTCGAGTTATGCAAGGAATTTCAGAAGTTAAAGTTGGAAGTTGTACCTTAGGGATTCTTAGCCGCTTTAGAAGTGAAGCCTACTTTGGAAGATCAGATTCGTGAGGGACAGAAGGATGATGTCAAGATTCAGAGGATTAAGTCTAAGATGGAGGAAGGCACGGCGAAGGAGTTCAAGCCGGATGGACAAGGTACATTGTGGATCAAAATCGCATCAAGCATCAAGACAAGAAGGAGTCAAGCATTTGATTTTGGAGGAAGCCCATGATTCCAAATACTCCATTCATCCGAGAAGCGCTAAGATGTACCAAGACCAAGGAAAGATTCGGTGGCAAGCATGAAGCGTGAAGTTGCGAGCATGTTGCGTTGCGATACATGCCAAAGAGTCAAAGCAATGCATCAAAGGCGGCGAGGTTGCTACTGACCACCGAAGATACCGAGTGGAAATGGGAGGAAATCGAATGGATTTCATTACGGTTTACCGAGAACCTGATGGTATGACTCCATATGGGTTATAGTGGACCGCTTAACAAAGGTCGCCCACTTTATACCCGTAAAGACTACCTATTCGGGGACCGCTTAGCGAATTGTATATGTCAAGGATTGTATGTCCGCATGGAGTTCAAGAAAATTGTATCGACAGAGGCACTCGGTTTACCTCAAGATTTTGGGATAAGTTGCATGAAGCCCTAGGGACCCGTCTGAACTTGATCGCATATCACCCATGCATGAGATGGGCAAACGGAAAGAGTTAATCAGATACTGGAGGACATGTTGAGGGCATGTGCACTGGCTTATACAACTTCGTGGGACAAGTGCCTGCCGTACGCCGAGTTCAGTTATAACAACAGCTACCAGGCAAGTTTGCAGATGTCGCCATTTGAAGCGCTATATGGAAGACCCTGTCGAACGCCGTTGAACTGGAATGAGACCGGAGAACGCCATATGTTTGGGCCGGATATTCTTCGAGAAGCTGAAGAGCAGGTAGCCATGATCAGGGAAAGGTTGAAAATTGCACAATCAAGACAGAAGAGTTATGCTGATAATCGCCGCAGGGATTTGAGCTTTGAGCCTGAAGATTTTGTGTATCTCAGAGTTACCCCACTTAAAGGAGTTAAGAGGTTTCACACTAAAGGGAAGTTAGCGCCAAGATATGTTGGCCTGCTCAAGATCCTAAGTCGAGAGGTGAAGTAGCGACGCTTGGAGTTACTGCATCATTAGCAGGAGTGCATGATGTGTTCCATGTGTCACAATTAAAGAAATGTCTCAGTGCCGAAGAGCGGATGCTTGTTAGAGTCGGTCGAGCTGCAGGAGGATTTGACCTATAAAGAGTACCCGGTAAAGATCTTGGATACGATGGACCGAGAAACGAGAAATAAATCGACCCGCTTCTGCAGAGTTCAGTGGAGTAACCATTCCGAGAGCGAAGCAACCTGGGAGCGTGAAGAAGACCTGAAGAAGGAATTTCCCAACCTATTCTTGTCACCTTTTGAATCTCGGGTCGAGATTCCGTTAAGGGGGGAGGTTTGTAACACCCCAATTTTTGCTTTTCTTGTATTTAAATGGTATTTTGAATTTTTGGGAATTTCTGGAATTTATTTGGATTTATTGGAATTATTTGAATTTATTTTGAATTAAACCATTTATCAAATTAATTAAATAATGGAAAAGTTAAAATAAAGTTTTGCTGAAAATATTTTATTTGAGTCACAAATGTCTTAAAATATTTATGAGAATTTTTCCGAATTTTTCGATATTTTTAATGCCCCAAATAAATTATTTTATTTTCGGAATTATTTTAATCGGAAAGAATTAAAAATCCATATGAACGATCTTGGGCGAAATCTCAGTCGGCTGCTCGGGAAAAACCTAAGCGTCGTCACTGTTCGATCCGGATCCGACGGCCCTCATCGCGCCACGTCGTCCCAATCCGAAGTCACCGCCGAATCCGCCATTGCCCGCTGTGGGCCTCGGTCTCCGCGCTTTTCCAAGTCGAGGCACTATTTAATCTTGCGCCGCCTCTCTGTGCTCCTCGGTTTATGACGCATCCATCCGTACACTTCACCGCCTTGAGGCCGCCGCTTCGCCGCACGAGCTCGCCAAAGTCCCGAGACCATCCGCCGCACTTCTCGAGCCGTTCCGCCGCATGCGTGACCCTCCGCCGTCGCCGTTGGTCCTTGGAGTTCCTCACGTCAAGCCGCGTCGGAGGGCTACTTCTTTGCCGGAGAAGCACGGAAGCGCCGCCGCCACGCCGTCTTCCTCCGCTCCGGTGAGACCTCGCCACACGCCATCGCCGCCGCGCCAAGTTCCCGTACCGTCCGATCGCGCATCAACGACTTCGATTGAGCCACGTCGCCTTGAAAACAATAAACCCCATCTTCAAACTCCACCGTTAGATGCAAATCGAGGGCCACCGTCGTGCCACGTCACCGCTTCATCGCGGCACGGACGCCGACAAGGCGGACCCACATGTCGATCTCACCGCGACGCTCATCGCGGCGCATGAGTCGGCCGACAAAGCGGACCCATGTCGATCTCACCGCACGAGCATCGTGCATATGAGTCACGGCGACAGCACGGGCCCACTCGTCCACCGCACTGCGTGTGGCGTCATCGTTGACGCGTCACGGTGGGACCCACTTGTCGTGCGAAATAGCCGGTTGTGCGTCGGCAGGCCACGTGTCACTCTCTGGTGGCGACACGTGTCACAGATGACGCAATAAATAATTTTCGAAAAAGAAAATATTTATTTAATTCGGTTTATTGATTTTAAATGTATTTTGAAACTTCAAATGCTTATAACTTTTATGCGTTTGAACTCCGATTTGAGTGATTCCAATTTCTATAAATTTGTAAAATCAAGCTCTTTCTGTTTATGAATTTTATTTGAATTTTAGGCTTGAGTTGCTCTCTGTTTTATTTATTTATTGCTATTTATTTGCGTTCGCCAGAGACGTTGAAGTGCCCGAAGGTTTCGAGGGAGAAGTTCTGACGAGAGCAAGTTCAGAACCGAACCGCACTTTTTGAAGGCAAGTTGTGTTTGATCATGTTGAACCTATTAGAGCAAATTATTTTGATTTAAACTATTGCATGCTAATTTGATAGAAATGAGTTTGAATAAGTTTTGGGATTAGCTAAATGCCTAGTTGTCTGTATGCTACCTTGTCGATATAATTGTAGGCCATGAATCCTTTGTCACCCTAGGTTATGGATTAATAGTTGGACATTAATAATTTGCCAACATGGGTTGAGTAGACCAAGTAGTATGCTTAGCCCCGCCACGTGGACATTTCATGATTTTGGAATACCAAAGTGAATCTTGACTTAATGAGATATTGAACATGCTTTGTGAATGAGACATGTGTTATTGAGTTGATGATGGCACGTGGTGCAATGGTAAAGAACCGGGTGGGAAAATGATTTAGACCGGGGCAAATGGCAAGATTGTTTCGTGGGCCAAGAGAGGCAATCAAGGTCGATTTGGTTTTTATTGGTTTTGGATAATTGAGATCACACTTGGTTAGTCTTGCCTCGGTCAACTAAGGACTTAACCTTGCGAGCATTTGAATCGAGTCTCTCATATGACCACAAGCTCCGTAATGGGACGGGCTTAGCCGAGTAAACCGGGAAATCTATTCTTTGGTACTGTCGTGGTGGTGTGAGGCCCGAGAAGCGGAATGAGAACTCACATGGCGCAAGAGGGGGCCACTGTGTGTAACCAGTCCCTCGG
Source organism: Guadua angustifolia (assembly GCA_036346375.1). Taxonomy (NCBI): domain Eukaryota; kingdom Viridiplantae; phylum Streptophyta; class Magnoliopsida; order Poales; family Poaceae; genus Guadua; species Guadua angustifolia. The sequence goes on along the minus strand of JAYEVE010000329.1, from coordinate 13,820 downwards.
TGTTGAAACCTTAGCGAGGCGATCTTGGGTTTAGATGGAACTTTGGAAAGGCTTCGTTACTGTTATTTGCCTTGGTGGTATTTGACTGTATCTTATGGGTAAAGTGTATAACCTCTGCGAGTGTACAACCTATTCGAATAGCCGTGCTCACGGTAATGAGCATCGCTCGGTGATTACGGTCAAGGGTTAGATTTTCATGAAAATGAATTGTTTATGGAAAATGCTTGGGGTTGGTAATGAGGAACTTGACATAGGATGGAAATATGATTGTGATTAAAATGTTTGTGAAAGCTACTATTCTTATTACTGTTTTGCTGCTTTGCAAATTATTACTGTTATTCTTAAATGCTGTACTGCTCATGAACCATAGCCTATCCTTTGTACTAAGCCATGCATGTAGAATATTAGAATTGCATTCATGCATGACTTGTTGAAGTGCTCAAAGTACTCACCCCACAACAACACAACTTCAGTTGAAGAAGAAGCAAACCACCGTCAGAGGAGGAGTATCGAGGAGCCGACAAACTAGGGAGCGAGCTCGGGCCATTACTGTGGCAAATTGGTTGGCGCCACGAGTTTATTTTATTTCATTTGCATTTGAATATTTTAATAAGTCTTAAGCCTGAGGCGATCTTCTGTAACTTGACCATAAGGTCGATCAACTAGTTTGAGTATTTAATCAAAGTACTTATTATTTCGTTGGTTATGACTATGATATGTACTAATGTTGAGACTGTGTGCACTAGCGTGATCCTGGACTAGTGCTGAATACACAGAGGATCCGGATTTGCAAATTCGGGTCCCGACACTTCTTCAGGAGGAACTCACTAAGTCAGTTGTACCACATTCTTCCCGACTGTTTTAATTTATATAGTGAATTCTCCAGTTTGACGCTATATATGTTGCGATTACTTTTATTAAGATCTGGAATTTTGAGTTCTTCAAGGACTCTCATATAAATATCTGTATCCAGTGACCCATACAAATATGCAGTAACTACATCCATCAACTATTGGTGATATGCCCTTAAGGTAAACATGGAAATAAGTGTATCACGTCTTATATTTATATAACAATAATTGTTTGTTCTTTGAATAAATATCGATTGGATTAATTAACAAGTATGTGACTTATTCATGAAATTCTTTTCATATATCGACGTTATTCAAGTTATCCCTGATCAGTTATCATAATATAGGACGATTATGTTTCATAGATCAGTATATGTGTTGATTGATGACCATGTTACATGGGTTATAGAGATATAGAGATATCCAATCAATAATGTGGACACATGTTGGAAAACATGTGTTGGATAAACCCATATGAGACACTGCGAGAATTGTTATATATTCTTATGTGTCATGAGTTGGTCTCGTACATAATGTATGTATGATCCTTAGACTTGAGATCATCATTGGTTTTCTAGATGTGTAATGGTTTACTTAGGAGCTACCAAATGCTATACTTTAATTAGGTAGTTATAAAGATAGTTTTTGGATTTATCATAAAACATTTTGAGGTACATGAATGGTCAAGATGGAATTTGCCCCTCCTATATATCAGAGAGATATCTCTGGGCCCCTCGAGGTAGATGGATTAAGGAAGTACATGGTCATACTAAATGTGATTGAGAGTTAATCCAGATAAATTAATCCACTATAGTATGAGTGAATGGATCGATTTGTCATAGGATGGGACGACTCTCGCCTTGAGTTCGATCTGATATCGTGAGTCAAAAGGAACATAACATTATCACACCATAGTAGGTTCATCTGATGCTTATGAATATTTGTGAATCGATATGTACTGTTAGAGATCGCTATCAATTATCGGTTAGAAAGATATTTTTGAGTCGTGTCCAAATATACATGAACCTATAGAGTTACATACTTAAGGGGTTTAGGATGGTTACAATCGGTTATTAGAGTTTGGATTGGATCTGTTCTAATGGGGCGAATTAAATGTGGACTTAGATTGGACCCAAGGGCTATAAAAAGGGGATATAGACTTAGGGTTTGAGGCAAAAATTGTATTCAAGAGTTACACCACCACTGAAACCCTAGTCGCCCTCCACCATCTTTGCCGTGTGTATGGTTCTAGAACCTCGGTGCTCGATGTTCCAACCCCGGACATGTGGATATCGATAGAGGTACTACTCTATTTTAGTGCTATTCGAAGACGACTGTTTGGACCGATCCAGAAACCAAAGGATCAACTTAATTCTTGGCTATAGCTCAGATCGATCGCTTTGTTTGACGATCATACAGGAAGCGCAATGTTGATCTACTTCAACATCTTCTTCCACTGCACTGCATGTCTAGTAGTAACGATCTGTAATCCATGATCATTTACTTATGTGGCCTCTTGGGATTGGTAGAGTTTTTAATTTGCGCTAGTGTTGCCTACCATAACCCTTCATCAACTGCATTGATAAGTTTAAGCTAGCTACCATTGATATTAAGTATTAAAACTCTATTCTACACATTATAGGAGAATAAATTTCATCGTAATCGATGTCAAGTCTCTGCGTGAACCCTTGTGCTACAAGATTTGCTTTATATCTCACTACCTGGTTGTTTTCATTTCTCTTCCAGATGAATTACTCATTTTGATCCTATAGGGAACATTTTAGGAGGTGTTCGGTCAATAGGATTTCCTCTTATTAAGCGGGCAGAATTCTACCTCAGTTACTTCTTTCTATTTGACCCAATTTGAGCGCTTTGACACTCTACCATGAACGTTTGTTCTGGATCCAGTTAAAGTGTTTTAGAAATTTTTGAGGTGAAATATATATCGACAATTGTAGTATTTATTTTATATAACTCTCCTGAATCATTTCGGAAATATCTCTTTATTAATTTCTTCCAGCTCCTTGTAATTTCCCACAACAATGGAGTCTAGGCATTCTGACTTCCCAGTGTCAAATTGTGTGCATAAATATTTACTAGGGTTATCATCTTTAGGATGCAACACTTCAGGGATACGATTACCATCTTCGGGATGGCTCACTTCATGGATTTTCTCAACATAGGCTGAGCTTCTTCTACTATCATAGTAGTGTTCTCACTTGTTCAATTCTCTTTTCCTAGGGACGTCTTTGTGGAATTGAGTCATGCACACTGAGAGGCCTCCCCCTATTCTTATCATGAGGAGTACGAGAGAGTTCAATATCCTTCTGGGTATTTTCATTTTTTAGGTGTGTTTTCTTCAGGTATATGAGATTTTGTCACCCCCTTATGATCAGTAAAAGTATCTGATAGATTATTAGTTACTTATTATAGATTTATAATCCTTCGAACTTCAAATTTAGATTCTTTAGTGCATGGGTCTAAGGATTGAATGTCAGTGACATTACAATCTATTTCCTAGCATTCTTTAGTGTGCTACTTTTCTCCCTCTAATGCCAAGAAATTGTCCTCATACAATCAGCATACCAAGTCATATATAGATTCCCTGTCATAGGATTTAGGTATTTAACAATTGACAGATATTTATAAGATTAGTACGTATACAACATAAGATAGTAAAAATTGGCTATGTTGTATACGTACCAAGTCATATATAGATTCCCTGTCATAGGATTTAGGTATTTAACAATTGACAGATATTTATAAGATCCCCAACGTACTAAGATCCCGCAGGCTCCGACTCGACCTCAGGTCGGGGCCCCAATGAGCTCCGACTCGGCGACCTTCGCCGTGTCGCTGGTTGACTACGAGCTGGTCACCTACCCCGTGGACACGACGGTTATGCTGGGGCAGGTGGCTCCTTCCCAAGGCGGCCATGGGGCCGCCAAAGTCAAGCGCCAGTCCCTTCACCCCGTCATGCACAGTGGAGAGACGCGCTCCCTCCCGCGGCAACGCCAGAGCGCAGCGTGATTTCAAGATCAAAGATCTCGACAAGCGCCATGAGGGCAAAGCGCACCTTCCGACGGCAACGCCTACAGCCTACCAACCCGGCATGGGACAACAGAGCTTGTCACTATCGAGATCAAGACCGGACTCCGAGCATAGCATACCCCTACTTTTCTTTTCCAAACTCCCGTGTAACTTTGCTCCCTCCGCATATATATAAAGGAGGCAGGACCCTTAGGAAGGGATCGAGTAATCTGATCTCTCGGACTCTCTGACGACGGACAATCAAACATACTGATTTAACACCCTAGCACGCCTGCCGGATGCTCCTAGAGCTCTAAGGCCTTAGCTCCCCGAGCTCCCGAGCTCACTCCTCTCTCACTCGGACGAGTGCTCAAGGCCCGCCTTGAGCCCTCGCTTAAACCCAAAGCACGATACCACGCACCCAGAGCAATACATAACCACCACACGAATCGGAAGTAGGGACGTCCTACCGAACCAAGATACATCTTGGGCTCTCTGAGTCAACCATCAAGGAGAGGGAGCGCAGGGCCCTTAACTTACAAATTTACTTGCCGGGCCACGAAACACCACGCTTAGCACGCCCGTAGGGCTTCGCGTGTCATCGTCATCTCCGGATTCCCACTTGCTTCCTTGATGGCTTTCTTCACCCGCGACGGTGCATCTGCGTCGAGGAGCTGGATTCACTTCGGCTCCCTCGACTTCGTCGCCACCCCGACGGGAGAGCTCGTGCTCGTTCCCGTCACCTCTCAAGACCAGGCCTCCACTGGGAGCCTGGACTCCATCGTCGACGACTTTGGCGACCTCCGGCTTGGGCTTCCGGCGCGGACTTACACCGGAGCTCGTCGACGCCAAGCTACCACTGGCGACAAAGACGCACGAAGCTGTGGCGCGACGCGTTGCTCCCGCAGTTCGCGGTTCGTGGCAATGGCCGGCTATGCGCCAGCCTCCGTCCATGAATTGCTGGAGGTTTCCTCCAGCCATGACTCCAGCTCCGACACGGAGCCCATCGCGACAAGTTGTACTCGCGAGTGCATCATGGCGGCGTGTACGACCGGCCAATTTCGTAGTTCAGAACGGCCGGGCGCACCGAGGCGCAGGAGGCGGAGGAGAGCCTCGTGCTCGCCGCCGAAGCCGAAGAGATGCGAATAGCTGGAGGCTAGAAAGGCCCGGCTGGACAAACTCCAGGCCGACCTGGAGCTGCGCTAGCCCGAACCCTCACACGCTGCCTCTCTGGCTGCAAGCACGCGCACGCCAGTCCAACATCGACCGCCGAGGGTCTCGCGGTCTTCCGTTCTTCCCCCACGCCAGCCAAAATGTCGCTGCAGCAGCAATGCTGCTCCGCGGCATCCCCGAGCCAGAAGACCCGGAGGCCAAGGCCACGTACCAGAACCTCCGGGGGCTGGTGGAGCGTGCTGCCGTGCAGCATATGCAAGGCTCCGACTCCCATCACTCGGGGGCTTCTTAGAGCCACCCGAGCTGCGCGCGTGGGACCCGCAGGTCCAGCTGAAGACGGCGACGCTCCCTGAGCGTCCCCAGTGCCTCGCGCACTCGCGGCGCCAATACCGGGTGACGATGACGTCCGCGACACTCTCGAGGCGCAAAGGAGGGTGATGGAATAGCTGGCTCGATTATGGGCGTGATGGCGGCTGACACCACTACCGCAGCCCAAGTCCCGATGGCCCCGGCCTCGGGCATTGATCGAGGATCCGCAACGCGATTTCCCGCCGTTTCGCACTGTCAACACCGCCAAGTACACTGGGGCGACAAACCCAGCGTTTGGCTGGAAGATTACCGGCTAGCATGCCGAGCAGGGGGAGCTACTGATGATCTTTTCATCATTCAGTACCTCCCCATTTACCTCGTGGACTCGGTTCGAGCCTGGCTCGAGTAGCTGCCCGCGAACACCATCAGGAGCTGGGCTGACCTGAAAAATTTCTTCGTCGGCAACTTCCAGGGCACTTATAAGCGCCCTGGAAACTCCTGGGACCTGAAGGGCTGCAAGCAGCAGCCAGGGGAGTCTCTCCGGGACTACATCCGGCGCTTCTCCCAGCAGTGCAACGAACTCCCCGACATTTGCAACGCCGACGTCGTCGGGGCGTTCATCTACGGCACTACATCCAAAGCTCTGGTCCACAAGCTAGGCTGCGCCAAGCCCAGGACCACCAAGGAGCTCCTAGACATTGCCACCAACCACGCCTCCGGCGAGGAGGCCGTGGGGGCCATCTTCGACAAGGGGAAGGCCAAGCGCGAGTCCGGTCCCGATGGCCGGTGTTCTCCCACCGCTTCGACAAACGGCGGAAGGGGAAGCAACGCGAAGGCCATGTGGTCAGCACTTCACACCGCCTCGCAAGGCGGCAGGCGCGGCAGCGCCCGACCACTTCGAAAGCCGATGGACGGCGCGGTTCGATCACGGTACTCGTCACACAAGTACAGGACTGCGAGACTCAAGCGCTTCATTTCCAGAGTTTCACGCGGGCAAAGGGAAAAAGCGTGACTCGGCACGAGATGCCGAGGAGAAGAAGGTGGACAACGAGTTCCTCGAACCCGACGGTTGCCTTATGATCTTTGGCGGACCGACGAGTTACGCCGACAAACGGCAGCTCAAGCTTGCCTTCCGCGAGGTCCACACGGCGGCTCCCGCTGTGCCCAAGTACCTCCGGTGGTCGGAGTCACCGATCACCTTTGATCGGACCGGCCACCCCAACCACGTTCCCCAGCCAGGGAGATACCCACTGGTTGTTGCCCCCGTTGTGGGGCCAAAGCGCCTGTCCAAGGTGCTCATGGACGGCGGCAGTAGCCTCAACATCCTGTATGTTGAGACTCTCGATGCCATGGGGATCCTCGCCGCTGCCTCCGATCAAGAAGACGCCTTTCCACGGCAAGATCGTCCCCTGTGCCAAAGAGCCTACCCGCCGCAAATCAACCTACCCGTCACCTTCGGGAGCCCGGACAACTTCCGCACCGAGACCCTCACCTTCGAGGTCGTGGGGTTTCCTGGCTCCTATCACGCCATCATGGGGAGGCCATGTTACGCCAAGTTCATGGCGGTCCCCAACTACACCTACCTCGTCAAGATACCGACCACGGGAGTAATCATCGCGGCGCGGCTTTTTCAAATTTTGCCTACAATCGCGAAAGATAGGGCTTCGAGCAAGGCCGACGATCATCGCGTCCGCGAGCTCGAAACCTCCGAGTATGCCCCCGACCGACAAGTCGACCAGATCCTTCAAGTCTACCGAGGACACGGCGAGGTCGCGGTCGATCCCCGTGATCCGGCCAAGACCGGCGGGTCGAGCCACGCCCCCCGCCAAATAGGAAGGCGCTGCCGTCGACTTCCTCCGCCAATCGAGATGTCTTCGCATGGAAGCCCTCCGACATGCCGTGCATCCCAAGGAGGTCGCCGAGCACTCCTTGAATATCCGATCCGCTCAAAGCTTGGCCGCCTAACGCTATGCGCCGCTTCGACGAGGAGAAGCAAGATCATAGGGGGAGATCGCCAAACTTTTGGTCATAGGTTTATAAAGAGGCACGCCACCCCAAGTGGCTAGCTTAACCCTATCCTTGTAAAAAGAAGTCCGGGCAATGGAGAATGTGTGTTGACTACACGGGCCATAACAAGGCATGTCCCAAGGACCCTTTTCCATTGCCTGCATCGCATCAAGTCGCCGACTCCACCGCAGGTGCGAATCCCCGCTTTTCGATGCCTACTCAAAGCTACCACCGATAGAGATGAAAGAATCCGACCAGCTCGTGACTTCTTTCATCACTGCTTGGCCTGCTCACGTAACGATGCCGCTTGGTCTAAAGAACGCGGTGCTACATACCAAATATGTATACAACGTGCTTTCAAATACCAAATAGGCCGTAACATCGAGGCGCATATCGATCGTAAATCGCTGTCAAAACTAAGGAGGCCGATGACCTCAAATCCGACTTAGAAGAGACTTTTGTGAACCTCCGGTTTCAGATAAAGCTCAACCCCGAGAAATGCATTTTCGGGTCCCCAAGGAAAGCTACTCGGCTTCATCATCTCCGAGCGCTGCATCGGGCCAATCGGTAAGATCTCAACGATCATGAAGATGGGCCCGCGGACAACCTAAAAGGAGTCCGGTTTGACAAGATGCCTTACACCGAGCCGCTTTCGTCTCGCTTCTACGAAGCGAATACCGCTTCTACAAGCTGCTCAAGAAGTCCGACCATTTCACGGACGCAGAAGCGATGACGCCTCGATCGATCGAGGCGTTTTGACTCACCCCGGCTGGTCGCCCGGCGCCAGGGAACCGCTCCTCCTTTACATCACCGCCACGACCAGTCGCGCAGCCAAGGCGCTTGTTGTGGAGCGAGTCAAGAAGGCCATGTGCTCAAGGTACAACGGCCAAGGTACTTCATCAAGAAAGTGCTCTCCGAGTCCAAGGCTCTTGGCATCGTGAAGTGCAGTAAACTTATCTACGCTGTGCTTATCACGAAGAGGAAGTTGGTCCACTACTGACGCAAGACTGCTCTCTGGAGGACCTCTCGCCACTCGGCGAATCGCCCACAATCGCGATGCTTCAGGAAGAATCGCTAAGTGGGCACTTGAGCTCAATGGCCACAACATATCGTACGTCCCCCGAACGGCGATCAAGTCGCAGGTCTTGGCCGACTTCGTCGCCGAGTGGACCGAAGCCCAGGCGCCACTAGCGCTTGAAGACCCCGAGTACTGGACGATGTACCTCGACGGGTCCTACACCAAGAACGGAGCGGGTGCTGGGGTCGTCATTGTTTCCCCTCTCGGGAACAAGCTCCAGTACGCTATCCGACTGCTCTTCGATGTGACCAACAATGTCGTTGAGTACGAAACCCTCGTCAACGGTCTCGCCGGATCGCCGCCACCCGCCAAGGCAGCACTCTACGCACACGGTGACTCCAAGCTTGTCGCTGACTGTCATGAAGACCTTGAGCCTCGTGACGCTTGCATGGCAGCAGCATCACGGAGGTGCGAAGCTCGAGGAGAGGTTCAAGGGTTTCGAAGCCACCATAGCTACCGGCGCTCAACGGTGAAGCCGACTACCTAGCTAATCTCGCCCGCAGAGGACCGGTCTCGCTTTGGGATCTTCGCTCGACTTCCACTTAACCTTTCGTCCGATCGATTCATCGACCTAGCCGACCGACTCTCCGGCAAGAACCACTCGACCGCCGAAAGCAAATAACGCGGAACTGTCCGCGGCCCAAGCAGGCGCCGTTGTCGACTCCGACCAGAGGAAGCCTTTCATCGACTCAGCTGATCGACGGATCGCCCCGCCGACCCAACCAGGGTTCGCGCCGCTCTACGGGCGAAACTTTTGTAGTGATCGAGAAGACCTCTACAAGAGGAATCTCCGGGTCCTCCGTGGCGCATTCTAGCGACCAAGGGAAGTACCGCCGCCGACATCCATGGTGGCATTCCGCGCCACCACGCCGCCATGGTCCTCGTAGGGAAAGCCTTCCGCCAAGGTTTCTATCGCCGACCATCGCGGGCCGACGCCGAGCAAATTGCTCGACCGCTGGCGGGTGCCAATTCTTTGCTCTGGACACATCTTCCAAATAAGAAGCCTTGCGCATAATCCCCATCACATGGCCATTCACCGCTTGGGGACTCGATCTGGTCCAGCCCTTCAAAAGGCACCCGGGCTTGACCCACCGCCGTCGCGCAGGACAAGTTTACCAAGCGGATAGAAGAAGCCGGTCGCCACCATCACCTCAGACAAAGCGCCAACTTCTTCATGACATCGCTTATCTGGCTTGAAGTCCCGAACTCCATCATCACCGATAACGAACACAGTTCACGGGAAAGAGTTCAAGTTTTATGCATTTACTTCAACATCCGTGGTCGATCGGGCGGTAGTAGCCCATCCGCGACCAACGGCTGTGTCAAGCGCTAACGGCATGATCCTCCGTGGGCTCAAGCCGATCTTCGCCGATCAAGAAATTTGCGGACGATGGGCTACCGAGCTACCTCCGTTTTCTAGAGCTTATGGACCACACCGACCTCCGGCCGATCGGTTTACACCATTCTTCATGGTGTTCGTGTCAAGTTGCCCCGCCAACCGACCGAGTACGGCGCCTCAAGATTACAAGCCTTCGATGAGGCACGGGGGCTTGAATCACAACAAGACGCCATCGACCAGCCGACGAGGCGCTGCGATGTGGCCGCCCCGCGATCGGCTGGCATCGCAAACGCTGGCGCGCTACCACGATTGCCAGTCCGCGTCACCTTCAATAGGCACTGGTCTGCGCCAGTTCACCCAACAAGGACAGGCACAAGTTGTCCCCTCCGTGGGAAGGGCCCTTCACCGTCGTGGAGGTCCTTCGACCCGGCACCTTTCGACTCAAAGACGCCGATGGCAACATTGTATCTAACGCGTGGAATATTGAGAAGTTAAGGCGATTCTATCTCTAAAACTTTTCCTTTATTCCTGCATCTCCGGCAAATCCTCCAGTTCGGCGTGCACGTGCCAACCACGCCGTCCTCATGCGCCACTTTCGGAGGCTACTTGCTCAAGATACTCACCCAAGTTCGGTGCCCCAACCGCCATCGGACCTCCTAGCGGTAACCCTTTCGACCTAAGTGTTATGACCTACACCGCTACTTGCCATGGAAGCAGTAGCTTTACAGAAAAGGAAGTGCCCATGAGCGGTCCGTAGTCGATCGGGATACGCCTTTGGGGTTATTGTCTATTGCTATCCTTGCGCTTCCTCGGCGTTAGCGCCTCGACTCACGCCTCCAACAACCCCACGTTCCTAAGGACTACTTGGCCATTCAATGAAAGTGCTCATCACAAAGGGAAATGCAGGATATCAAACAAAGTTCCCAAAACACATATTGTATAAACATTACATCGCATGTAAAAAATTTAGACGCTACGCCTCGGAGGGTTCTCAAACAAAGGCGTCTGTTGCCATCGAGCCGCCATCGCCACGACGACATATCGCCTTAGTCCCACCACCTTCTCCATCGCCGCGCACTGCTCGCTTCGGCTACCGTGTCGCTTCAATCCCGCGCGACGCCGCGATCGGTCGGGAAGCGCCGAACCGGGCGCAAAGGCATCAGACGCATCCACCACATCGACGGCGACTTCCCGCCCCTCGCGAACGGAGCGCTCGTTCAAGGCGCAAGGTGTCAGACGGGGCATCGGTCGCCGGGTAGGTCAAGGCGACACGATGCAAGACGCCCATCAAACGCTGCTCAAATTTCACCTCTGGTGGTTCGTGCTCCTAGCCATGCTCTCGGGCTGGATTTGAGCATGGAGACGAGGCTCACGCGAGGACCACTGCGCAGCGCTCGTGCGCGCCAACTTTTCTTCGCTGGCCCGAGCCCGGAGCTGGCTGGGACGACGCCTCACGTGCTTGGCGAAGCTCTTCCTGTGGTCTGCCCGAAGCTCGCACACGCCAGCCTCCTCGCGGTTCGCGAAGCCCTCCTCGCCGCTCGGGCCCAAGCCCGCGCCATAATGCCTCCGCTTCGGGCGGTGGTCGTAGGCTTGACGCGACAGGAAGCTTCCATCCGCGCTTACCATGGTCAGAGTCTGCCCTGCCGCCGACGGACTACCAGGCGGTCTGGGAGCGCCGGAGGAGGCTTGGTCGCTCCCACCTCCCCGCCGAAGCGATCGACGCCGAGCAACCGGGCGGCAAAGCGCGGAACCCGAGCCGAAGTTACCGAAGAGAGAAGAAGCGCCCAACGCAAGAAGAAGAAATCGTCCATCCCGAGGCTGCAAAGGAAACTCACTCGAAGAGGATTTCGATGCGGAAGGTCGACGAGGGCAAGGTGAGATCGCTTCGCACGCTTCCGGACGATTCGACATCCGTATGGGCCTTTATCGCCCTCCGATCACCGTAAGAAGATCAAGGCCTCCACTCCTCATCTTGCTTCTTTAAAGGGTTGAGACAAGCGAGGGAGATGGAGAAGCAAAGGAAATGGCTGTTGCGTATCACCCTCATGCCCATGCGTGTTATTAGAGGCGGGCGAGCGGTCCAAGTAGGCGCCACAGGTAGGGCGCCAGACGCGCATTAACTCCACGCTGCGTGGACGGGACGTCTTTTCCACTCCCCACTACACGCATTAAAATGCGACGGACGTCAGGCGGCGGACACGCCGCTGACGGTCTTGCGCGCGACCTCGGTTTCAGCCCGGTTGGACCGATCGACCGCATATAGCGAAGAAAAGCCTGGACGGGCTAGAGCGGCCTCGAGGTGGCGAAAGGCCCATTAGCTCGCCGTCCCAATGGAAGGTTGAGCGACGGGCCCAATAGCCACGACGTCTCCAACACTTGGAATAAAAATGTTAAGGCGATTCTATCCCCGAACTTTCTCTTATTTTCTTGCACCCATTCTCCATGCCTCAGAGTTCGCTACTGCGGTGGCTACCACAGCTTGGTCTGCGCACCCTTCCGCCGGGAGCTACAAGCTCCTACACTTACATGGGTCGGCGACCGACTGCCACCTCGGTTCTAGCGGTAACCCTCTCGACCCAAGTGATACGCCAACCCAACGCCACAATAGTGCTGAAGAAGGAAGTGCCCTGCATGACCCATAGCTCCGGGAACATTCCTTTCCCCGCGGGATATCTGGTGAAAATTTCCACACTCAAGGTAGGTGACCTGACCGGCCACTTGCCTTCTAGCAACCCTCCCAAGTGCTACGGCCCATGCCCCAGGGCCTGCATGTTGGTTTTAAGAAGGAAATACGCAAGGGATCCAGAAGTTGGTCGGGACCCCCGGTCGAGTGCAGCGAACGCTGGCCCCTGTTCCCCAGGCTTTCAAAGCAAAATACCGACCACGCTTGTACACCTCAGCCTCCTCATGGTCCAAATGTTCATCACCCAGGAGGTGCAAAGGACAAAGTCGAAAGATTGGCCCACCAAAGAAAACAAACTTCCCTTACATGACGGTTATTACATCACAAAAGGCAAAACATCTAATTTTTTTCTCATCCGGAGGGCGCCTGGGGCATATCCGGCCGGGCATCCCGCATGTGGGTCAACTTATCCTCAACCCCCGACCTTCCTCCATCCGTCCGCGGCGATCCCGCCATTAACGGGTGGTTGATACCGCCAAGAGGAGATGACGCGACGAGTGCCGGCGAAGCCCGAGGACCATCTCTTCGCCACCGAACCCGAGCTTCCAAGACGCGTAAAAGGGGGGAGTTTGACTCGTGACGGCGGTTCCGGCATCCGGCCAGGCACTTCCGCCAACCTCCGGGTCCGGCTTTGGCTTGCTGGAAGTTTTTTCTCCGCCACCCACAGCTACCGATGAGACCGCTGTCGCGCCCTCCACCGCCACTTCCGGCCCCACTATTGGGAGATTCTTTCGCACTCCAGATCAAAGCCTTATTGAAGGGTGGTACTTTGACCGCCTCAGACGGCACGATCCTCGAGTTTCGAGGCCCTGACCACGACTGGTGAACGAGGCGCCACCAGAGCGCCGGAACCCGAAGTTTGACCCCGCCCCTCGAGCTCCAAGGGATTCGTTTTGGCCCGGTCCGCCTGGGACGGATCAGCATTTGACCGCGCTTCGAGAGCGGTCGGGATGACTAAGAGGGCGAAGTTCGGGGGCGCTTGTTGCCATTTCAAGGGGCACGTAAGGCCCTTCCGGATCGCCCCCGGCTATGGTATGTATAAAGACCAAGGAGACGAAAAATGAGGGACACGAAACCGAGCTTAGGAACCCCCAATCCTTTAAGTTGTAAACACCGATTCAGAGTGCCCGATAAAAGAATCACCGGCTATCGAGTAGAGCTATTACCCAGGGCTCGAACCAAGATAAAACTCTTTTTCGGTTTGTCGCTTTGTCGACCATCAGGATTTTCCTTCGCTCGGAAAACGCAAGGTCCCATAAACTTCCACCCTTTACCTCTTTTTGGGGTTGACGATCCCGGGAAAAGGGCCCACCGGGGCCCGATTGTTTTTCTTTCGCAGAACAACACTAA
>JAYEVE010001237.1:0-100809 GCA_036346375.1 Guadua angustifolia | reverse complement strand
GTATGGAAATTAACATCAAAGTGAATTCGACCAAACAAGCACCAACAAGACTAACAACACTTACGAGGGCAATCCGTGTCTTCGAGTGTTTCGCTGGGCAAACTTTCATATCGTCCACTTGTTCGATCCCGATTTGAATAAAGTTAACACCAGAGAAATCGAGAACAAGCTCCAATGAGACCGCGACACGAGAGTGCAACCCGCATTTTCGAGAGTTCCGCCACGGTGCAAACTTCATAATGTCCACTTATTCGGATCTTGATAGTATGAAATTAACATCAAAGTTAATTCCACCAAACAAGCTCCAACAAGACTAACAACACTTACGAGGGCAATCCGTGCTTCTGAGTGTTTCGATCGGGCAAACTTCCATAATGTCCACTTGTTCGGATCCCGCTTGAATGAAGTTAACACCAGAGCAAATCGAGCAAACAAGCTCCAATGAGACCGGCGACACGGGAGTGCAACCTGGCATTTCGAGTGTTTCGCCCTCAAGCTTTTCAAAATCCACCTATTCGGATCTTGATATGTATCAAATTAACATCAACGGAATTCGACCAAACAAGCTCCAACAAGACTAACAACACTTACGAGGGCAATCCGTTGGGTTTGAGATTTGCGATCGCGCAAACATTCATAAAGTCCACTTGTTCGACCCGGCTTGAATGAAATTAACACAGAGCAAATCGAGAAACAAGCTCAATGAGACGGCGACAGAGTGCAACCCGTGCATTTTCGAGTGTTTCGCCTGAGCAAACTTTCACAAAATCCATATTCGATCTTCATATGTATGAAATTAACATCAAAATGAATTGACCAAACAATTCCGACAAGACTAACAACACTTTCGAGGGCAACCCTGTGTTCGAGTGTTTCGCTTACGCAAACTTCATAAAGTCCACTTGTTCGGATCCCGCTTGAATGAAATTAACAACAGGTTAAATCGAGCTAAACAAGAACCAATGAGACAGCACACGAGTAGTGCAACCGCATTTTCGAGTGTTTCGGCCCGGCAAGCCACAAAATTCAGCTATTTGGATCTTGATATGTATCAAATTAACATCAATGCGAATCCAATCAAAACAACTCCAACAAGACAAACAACACTTACGAGGGCAATCCGGTGTGTCTTCTGGTGCACCGGCTTCAAACTTTCATAATGTCCACTTGTTCAGATCCCGTTTGAATGAATTAACACAGAGCGAAATCGATCGAAACAAGCTCCAATGAGACCGGCGACACTTAGGAGTAACCGTGCATTTTCGTAGTGTTTCGCTACGGTGCAAGATTTCACAAAATCCACCTATTCGGATCTTGATATGTATGAAATTAACATCAATGCGATCAATTCAAACGCGCTCCAACAAGACTAACAACACTTACGAGGGCAATCCGTGTGTCTTCGAGTGTTTCTGATCGGGCAAACTTTCATAATGTCCAATTGTTCGGATCCCGTTTGAAATGTTAACACTGAGCAAAATTGAGCGAAACAAGCTCCAATGAGACCGGCGACACGTAGGAGTGCAACCGGCATTTTCGAGTGTTTCGCCCGTGCAAGCTTTCACAAAATCCACCTATTCGATCTTGATATGAATCAAATTAACATCAATGCAATTAACCAAACAAGCTCCAACAAGACTAACAACACTTACGAGGGCAATCCATTGTGTCTTGAGTGTTTTCTGATCGGCAAACATTCATAAAGTCCACTTGTTTGGATAGCGGTTTGAATGAAATTAACACCTGAGCGAAATCGAGCTAAAAGCTCCAATGAGACGCATGACATAGGAGTGCAACCGTGCATTTTCGAATGTTTCGCTATGGTGCAACTTTACAAAATCAACCTATTCGGATCTTGATATGTATCAAATTAACATCAACGCTTAATTCAGCTCAAAAGCTCCAACAAGACTAACAACACTTACGAGGGAATCCGTGTGTCTTCGAGTGTTTCACATCCGGCAAACTTTAATGTCCACTTGTTTGATCCCGATTGAATGAAGTTAACACCGAAGCAAAGCGAAACAAGATCCAATGAGACCGGCGACACGAGAGTGCAACCGGCATTTTTGAGTGTTTCAGCCTGCAAGCTTTACAAAATCCACCTATTCGGATCTTGATATGTATCAAATTAACATCAACGGAATTCGACCAAACAAGCTCCAACAAGACTAACAACACTTACGAGGGCAATCCGTGTTCTCGAGTGTTAAGATCGCGGCAAATATTCATAAAGTCCACTTGTTAGGCAAACTTTCATAACGCCCACGTGTTCGATCCCGCTTGAATGAAGTTAACACAGGATAAATCGAGTAAACAAGCTCCAATGAGACCCATGACACGAGGAGTGCAACCTGCATTTTCGGAGTGTTTCATCTTCTGCAAGATTTCACAAATCCACCTATTCGGATCTTGATATGTATGAAATTAACATCAATGCAACTGACAGGAACAAACTTGACTGACAACCGACACATAGGTATCCCCAGCCGCCCAGAGATAGTGCATGGGCCGCCATCGGTGCTCAAAGCCCGGCTCAAGGTCCTCCCCAAGCCGACCCCAAGAGGTGGCTCCACCAGCGTTAATGTGAGCCAGCGCTTTCACAATACGGCGACAGTTAACTGAGATGTCCCGACCGACGAAGCCTGACGGCCGAGAGCCCTAACAAACTCAAACCATCTTCGCTAACGAGCCAACATCAAATCATCGGCTTGCCGATCCACACCTACTCCCATCGACACTTAAGGCTCAAGATGACCAAACTGAGATGGAGGCCACGCTACTTTCCAGTAATCCCCTCGGTCGACACCTCGACATCGCCGTACCGACAAGCCACAGAGAGTTGTGCGCCTGCTTCTTTTGAGGAACGGATCGCGCTCGGGCCAAAGAAGTTCACCGACCACGCAGGCCAACAACTATCCGTCAAGTCAAGTCCAAGACCGATGCCGAGGCGAAAAGACCAGACTCCTGCATGAGGGAGCCCCATCCATTTTTTCCTTACACGCTTATGTAGCCGGGCTTCCCGCTTATATAAGGGGAGGCTTGCCTTCCTGGAATGTGGGGAGAAACAGCACAAACACTACATACACATAGCCGTGAGCGCACTCCTAAGCTCGAACCTTTTCACAATATAGCTCTCTATCCGACCATCAAGACACGAGGTGCTCAAGAAATTTCTTACTTGTAACTCGACGCAGCTCATCAAGATTCTACAAACACGCACTACCACACGAATCGAGTAGGGACATTCACTCTAACCAAGATAAATTTCGACCCCTCTTCTCTTTTGGGTCTAACCATTCAAGGAACGGAACGCGCCCTCAAGACTTATTAAAATTTACTTGCCTGCCTCGAACACCGACAGCTTGGCGGCCAGTAGGGGCTTTATGCTGGCCACCACTGCCTCGACTCCCATTTTGCTTCCTTTGATGGATTCCTTCACAACAACAACGCTTTATGCCCCGGAGCCGAACTGCTTTTCCCTCGATTTCATCGCTAACCCGATGGGAGAGCTCAACTCGGCCCCGTCACGCCCCTGTACAGTTCCCGGGTGCCTCGTGACCGTGATCGCCCACACCGATACCTTCTTACCGAGGCTCATGCCGGGCTCAAGCCGACGTCATGGCGCGCAGCCAACAATGTCAATTAACGGAGGCGCGCCGCGCCTTTGGCGGCACGCCTACGCCTCCCAAGGCCTGCTTTAGCAATGGCTGGCCACGCCAATTTTCCATCCACGTAGATTTGGAGAACTCCACCGACCATGACGGCTTCCGACGCCGGAGCAAGCCTCGGCGAGCATACACCGCTGAATGCAACGTGGTCGGCCGAGCGATCAACCCGTATTCATTTCGCCAGAAGTCAAGAGGACTCTTACCGCGCCCGGAAAGCGCCGAGGCGTTTCAAGAAGACGACGTCAGGGCGATCATCCTGTCCGCCGACCAGTTTCGCGAATGCCGAGCTGAATCGCGCGCCGCAGACCGCAAGGCACGCGTCGACTCAACCGCCGAGCCAATATCACTAAGTACACGGGGCAACGAACCTCGGCGTTTGGTTAGAAGATTATCGCGCCGCTTATCGGGCCGGGGCTACCAATGACTCTTCATCATTCAGACTTCCTTTCTATTTGCGGACTCGCTCGAGCTCCGCCGAGTACCGGCCACGACGAGCCGGGCCATTTGAAGAGCATCTTTGTCATAACTTCTGTGGCACGCATAAGCCCCGGGACCTTGGGACCTCAAGACGTTAGCAAAGAATGGAGAAACGCCTCCAGATCGCATCCTGCCGCTTTCCCAACAAGGTAAATGAACTCCGACATTAGCGACGCCGACGCTGCTAGCATTCATTTACTAAGACCACCTGCGTAACCTGGTCCACAACCGCTGTTAAACTCTGTGACTACCAAGGACCTGCCGACATCGCTATTCAACCACGCCCATGAGAGGGCGGAATATCTTCGATAAAGCGAACAAAGCAGAGTCCGCCCGAGCCGTTGCTTCTTCAAACCGCACCGACAAGCGAGGCGAAGGGAAAGCAGTCCGCGACTATTACTGCCGCACCAGCCGAACGCTCGGCTCAGCAATATCCGACCACTTTAAAAATCGGCGGATGGCTCGGTGGTTTCAACCACGGTACCGCCGCACAAATATCGATCATGAAGTCCCGAGACGCTTTCCGTAAACCCCAACAACACGCGGGCAGAAAGAAGCGCGACTGACGCCAGAGGTTTGACAGATAGATTTACGGCCGGTTCTCGTAACTCCTTCGGATGTTTTATGATCTTCGGGTAACTGGAGAAGCTACGCCGACAAACGCCATAGAAGTTTCGCCATAGGGTGTGCACACGGTGACCTCATGTCCTAAACTACTCCTCCGCCGTCGAGATCTCACCTTGACGGACGGACTACCCCGATCAAGGCCCCTGCACTTTGAAGGTACTCCATGCCGTCATTTATCAGGGTCAAGCGCTCACCAAAGTCCTTATGGATTTCGGCATGTCTCAACATCTTGTATGTTGAGACGCCGACGCCTGGCATCCCCGCCGACCTTTACACCGCAAGGCGCTGCCCACTTGCCATCTCGCCATCAAGTCACCTTCCGGGCAGGTCGACCGTCTGTCAATTTTGGAGGACCAAAACTTCAAGACCGAGATCCTCTTTCGAGGTGGTGGGGGTTTATGTCTTACCACGCTTATTTTGGGAGGCCATACACTAAGTTCATGGCGGTCTCAACCGATGGGGACGGATCCCAATCTTTCGTGAGATGATGATATCGATTTGGGGGTGTTGATGGCACCCGAATTTAGGGCTTCTAACCAAACAGGCCCGAGCTTCACAATCGCAATGCCAATTACGATACAAGATCCAATCGATCAATTGTTCTCGCAAGAAATCGAGAACCCGCAAGAACAAAGTATGAAGCAATCTGAAGGGTAGTATTGAAATCAAAGAAATGTTGAGGTTCTGCTTTCGGCCCCAAGGTCTAGTTTACACGCCGCAAACACGGTGAGGGACGCGACACCGGTCTACCAAACACAAACAAACCTAAACGAAAAGAGCGCGGCGCTACATATATAGCGGGCGACCAGGATAGGGCAGCTAAGACAGCGGTGCCCACCAAAACCCTAAGATACATGGGCCTTGGCGCCTCAAAAGAAAGGTGGCGAGCACGGGATTTTCTGTCCTGTGAGATTGTTTTGTGATTTCCGTCGCTCCAGGAGGAATTGGGCTGTGGACCTGATCCATTAGAAAGGTTATCTCGAGAAGCCAAACGAGTGGTCGCACACTAGAAACGGAGTCCGGGAACCCATGTTATGTCCGCTGAAGTACTGTTGCTCCTGGATGGCAAAACCGGAGTTGTGGACGAATTGGGCTTGATCTTGGGCCTTCCTTTGCTCGTGGGCTGTCCCTCGTGGATGATCTTGACGGTTGGTCCAGCAAAGGTGGGTGAAAGGCCTTTGCCCGGATTAAGCCTCCAACATCAAGATGAAGTGAAGTTAAAACAGCGACTGGCCGATGAAGTAGTGGTCGAGGGGAAGAAGGGCAGCGGTTGTATCCTTGGTTGATGTCTCATCACCAACTACACGCACGGTTGAAGATCCCGCCACGGGCATCACATTGTTCCTCATCCTTCCAAATTTTGCTTAATCATGAACGGCTAGCTATAGCTAGCTCTCGGCATATCAAGGCCCCACGAGCTCCAAGAATCACCAGGCGTGCCTCCGAGTCCATCCCCGCCCAAGAAGTCAGACTGGTCCTTCGAGTCCGGTGAGGATGTAAGGATCGCGACGACCTCAAGACCCAAGAAGACCGTGACGGTAGGGTCCATCCTCCCGCCAACAGGAAGGCGCGCCCGACTTCTCCGCAACGGATGTTCGCCGAAGACCTCCGACATGCCGCATCCCAAGGAGGTCGCCAGCACACCTCGATCCGCCCAAGCCAAAGCCGCCGCCCAACGCCTCGCTACTAAGCTTGACGAAGAAAAGCGCAGTTCATAGGGGAAGAAGTAGCTGCTTTTGGAGGCGGATTCATAAAGTGGCACGCCACCCCGAGTGGCTTGCCAATCCCGCCTGTAAAAAGAAATCTAGGCATGGAGGATGTGCGCCGATACACAGTTCTAACAAGGCATGTCCCAAAGACCATTTTCCTTTGCCTCGATTGACCAAGTCATTGATTCCATCACTGGTGCGAAGTCGCCTGCTCAGACGCCTACTCGCTACCACCAGATTCCGGCGAAAGAGTCCCACCAAACATGACTTTTCATCACTCCGCTCGCCTGCTTTTGTTATGTAACTATGCCTTCGGCTCAAGAACGCAGCGCAACATACCAACGCCAGATGTACACCCGCTTAAAGACCAGACGCCAGAATATCGAGATACGTGACGACATCGCTGCAATCAAAGAGGCCAACACCGCCGCCGACTGAGGAAACCTTGTAACCTCCCCATGCTCAAGATAAAACTCAACCCCGAGAAATGCTGGGTTCCTAAGGGGAAGCCTTCGATTCATCATATCCGAAAGCGCCGCATCGGGCCAACCCGTGAAGGTCTCCGCAATCATGAAGATGGGGCCGACATCGACTTAAAAGGCGCCCAGATCGACGGATGCCTTGCAAATGTAGCCGCTTTGCGGTTCCCGCCTACGCGCGAATGTCGCTTCTACAAGCCGCCAGAAGTCCGATCACTTGCTTGACGAGACGGCTCGGAGGCCTCGATCGATTGAAGGCCTTCTCGACATCACCTCGGTCTTGATTTCCGCTTATCGCTGCAAGTAGCCTTCGCCTCTACATCGCCGCCACAACCCAAATCGAGCGGCGCGCCATTGCCGAAGCGAAGTGAGAGGGCCGGTCCTCAAGGTGCGCTACGCCTATCATCCATGAAGTACTCGTAATCCAAAGCTCATTATCCGCAAGTGCAAAAGTTGTCACTATGTTAATCATAAGAGAAAACTCGATTCACTATTTCACCAAGACTCCATCTCTGTAGACTTCTTCGCCGCCAGGGCGAGATCATCCCAACCACGACGCTCAGGAGAATAGCAGCGGGCGCCGAGCTCAACGGTTTACATCTCGCTCGCTCCTAAGACAAAGAATCGTCCTGCTTCCCTGCCTTTCAAGGCCGAGTGGATCGAAGCCCAGCGCCACTGCAGATCAAGACCCTCAACATCGACAATGTACTTCGACGGTCCTACACTAAGAATGAGCGGGCGCCGATCGCCATCCTCCCCACTCGCAAAAAGTTCCAAGATGTTGTCCGATCGCTTCTTCGACGCCACCAACAACGTCCGAAAGCACGGCCCTCATCGCTGGTTCGGATCGCCGCCACCGGCCATTGACTTCGCTTTTATATATACTACACCAAGCTGGTGGTCGCATCAGCTCATGAAGACCGAGCCCCGAGACTCCACGATGAAAGATATCGCCGCTGAAAGCGCGCTCAAGAAAATTCGGGGTTTCGATCCATCACAAAGTACCGACGCTTACAACAACAGGCCGACCACTCGCCAACATTGCCTCGTGGGACCTGCTCCGCCAATCTTTTGCTCACGACTCGTTAACCGTCTCGGGAAAGGGACTCCGATGGATTTATCGTGCGCTGCCCCACCGGCCGCTTAAACTAAGACCGATTAATTGTACGCCACCCCATCCGAAGCCGTGGGTTAAGACGTACGACGCTTCGAGTCCGACCGAGGAAGCCTACGCCGAAGCGCTTGATGATGGGACTTTCCCCGTGATCCGACCGAGGTCTCAAGGCCGCCAAGCGGCCAAGTCTCTTTGTCCGCTTCTGCCAAGACCTTTTATAAGAGGAGTCCTCCGGTTCTCCAAAATGCATCCTAACCGACCAAGGCAAGGAGTTGTTGCTCGACATCCATGGCGGAATATGCGGCACCACGCAGCCCCACCTGGCCCTCGGGTAAGGCGCCAAGGCTTCTATCGCCGACCGCCGTGGGACGACGCCGAGCAAATCGTTCGCGACCGCGGGTGCCAATTTTTGTTCTAGACGCATTCTTCCAACTTCAAGTCCTCCGTGACGATTCCCATTATATGGCCATTCGCGTCGGGGACTCGATCCGCTTTGACTTTCAAGAAAGCGCCGGGGTTTACCCATCTCTTTGTCGTGAGACAATTCACTAAGTGGACAGAGGCAAAGCCAACTACCACCATTACGTTCACAAGAAGTACCGATTTCTTCCGCAAAGATCTTCTCATCGGCTTTGAGTCCCTTAACTCCATCATCGATAATGGAACGAAGTTTACAGGAAGGAATTTTCGACTCAGGACAACTTCTAACATCCGGCTAAGCTGACGGGCGTCAGCCGCCCACCCGCAGACCAACGCCAGTGCCGAAGGGCAAACCAAGATGATCCTTCAGGTCTGCCGCCAATCTTCAATCGATTGAAGAAGCCAAGGCATGCATCGAAGTTGCCCTCCATCCTTGGAGCCCGCGAACTACCCCAACCAGTCAACCGCTTACGCCATTCTTCTGTGTTCGCCGAGGTCAGTCTCTACCCGATCGACCAACACGGCTACCCTAAGACTACAAACTCGACCAGTTCGGGCTGACTAAGAAGAAGACGCTGGCCGACCAAATTTCCGACGAGGGCGCGACGCTGTTGCTTCTCCCGGCCGCCAATACCAACAAACGCCACGGCAAGCATCGAGTCGCCAGATCCGGCATGAGTTTCAACGAGGCGATTTGGTCCTCCGCCAAGTCTAGTCCAACGCCGGCAGCACAAGCTTTCACCGTGGAAGGCCCTTCACCGTCTGTGGAGGTAATCCGCCCAAGACTACCGACTCGAGACGCCAAGGCAACATTGTTTCAAACGCTTTGAACATCAAAAGCTCAGCACTTTTTTCTTAAGAACCCATTTTTTGCCAGCGATTCATCTCTGTCAATCAATCCGGAAAGGCGCGAACCCGCCGGGGTTTAGGTTCACGTAACCTTGTTACGAGCGCCTAATCGACGGTCACTTCAACAACCACTTCACCATGCATTACGGTTCACGCCCCGAAAACTCACGGCTCTTGATTACGACCGCTAAAGTAATGGTCTGTATGGCAAGTGATTTTCATATCGGTGACCCACCGACGATCCGCAGCGGGTTTCAGCATTCACGATCATCAGCCGCAAGAAAAACAAATTAAAGCATGTATCGATGAACTTCAACAAAAGTACTGGCATCCATTACAAGACATAGCAAAGAAGCAAAGTCTACGCCTTATGCTAACCCTAAAGCGTAGTAAAGGAAAGGTAAAATTGAAGCCACAGCCGGACTGCGGAAGATTTTAAGGAGCGCCCGGACGCTTCGAGATGCCTTCGTCAGACGACGAAAGTTCGGGGGACCGCGACGGCGTTTAAGGGTCGGGGCCAAAGCAGTCCTCCTTCCGCCTCCCCGAAGCTCTCGCCGTCTGCCTTATCGCCCGAGACCTTCAGGTAATGCTTCGCCACCATTCTCGCTGGCTTTCCCGCACTGCCTGTTCGGCCAAGGCTGCTTTGGATATGGGAGACAAGGGTCGCCGGGTCGGGAGTTGCGACCACCGGGCGCAAAGACGCCAAAGACGTATTCGTCAGAGGCGGCTACCTCCGCTTCGGGCGGAGCGCCCGAGGCTCGCGTCTCTCCAACGCCGCCGCTTTGGCCGAGGCCGAAGGCGCATCTACCATTTGGCTCCACCAGCGTTGAGCTCCGCCTGCGGTTTCGAAGCTCGCCCATGCAGAAGGTGGCGGAGCATGGAGAGGAGAACCTCACAGGAGTCGAAGTCTCGTTACATGCATTCTCACCAATGCCTTTGGCGCTATGCTCGCCGAGCCGCGCTTTCGCCCTTTCGGCGGCTCGCACTACGCTTCCAAAGACTGGCTACCATACTTTAGGGCAGTAGAAGATTCACTGAGACACTAAAGTCAACATGGGACCGCACCAACAAGGCTCACCATGCTCGCCGCCCGATCCTCATCATCCGCTCGCCACCAAGCGCTGAGCCAACCTCCGACGCCATTGTTTGCACTGCCGTCGTATCGGACCAAAGCAAAGACCGAAAGGAACGCTAACAAGACACTCCTAAGAACCCCGCCACGTCCAAACAACCAAAGAACACCCACCAAGCGGCTCCATGAAGAACTCCTCGAGGGTAGATCAACCCGCCGCCAGCTGGCCACGAGGAGCCTCCCTCCGCTCGACGCTTGGAGGGTGATTTCGTGTTCTCCGCCACTCGCTTAATACTTTGTCGCCCACCGCCGCCATGGCACTCGTGGAGAAGTTCTTCGAACGGACGGAAGACGGCGGGCAAGGCGACGAAAACGGTATTTAGTATGCTGCCGCACACGATGAGTAATCTGCCGGATTCACCCAATTAAACCGCGTCCGCCAGGTTCGGGCAATGGCCTCCTGGCGATCTCTACCGACAAGCGACGCGACGTACGGAAAACTCCAATCGATTTAATGCACGGCTGGACATTGTTCGCCATTTACGACGCTGACTCTTCGGTATTCACAGACTACTTATACCGACATCCTGAACTGGCACAATACAATGGTTTCACGACCAACCCAAAAGAGATGTCACCGACCGCCTCCTCTATGGTTTTCTGACAACCAATGATACGCCCATCACGCTCGTCGCAAGACGCTCGGGGCTCGGGGCAACGCCATTTACATTCATACTGACACGTCCGACGATTGATTTTCCCCTACCAGTAACCTATCCGACCTGCGATGAATTTCGCCTCAAATGCTACTTGCTTTAAGTACGCTCATGAAAGGGTAACCTCAGACGACAAGCCAAGTCCACGAAATCTTTCTTCGTCATTAAAATGTGAAATGCATATCCGCTTCTCGAAATATCATTCACATTCATATGGTCTACGATCCGACGACCACTCGGGCCCCTACTGTAACCTATCCGACCCAAGCGCCATTTAATTCCATACCGGCCGCAATACTTTGAAGTAGCGTCATAAAGGGGTAATCAGACGACGAACCATTAAGTTAATCGAAATGTCCATTTCGTCAAAATGTGAATAAGTGCTCGCTTCCGACGCTATTCATGTTCATACGATTGAATTCGGACCAAGCATTCTCATTTCTAATGGTAACTCGTCAACCTGACAGCGCCATGACCCACCACTGGCTACTAAGCCAAGAAGTGCTGTGGAGGCTACCAGACGGCGGCGAGCCACAAGCCCACAGCCACTCTCCTGATGAGGCTTGAATACGATTCGACTCGGGGTCTCATATAACCTCCTTCAAGGCTTCTTTCTGAGAATCGAAACACCCCACGCTCAAAAAACCGGCGGTTTCTGGTGGTCATTGCCGAGCTAAAAGAAGGATTAAACTCAAGAAAGGCAAAAACAAACCCCGAGTGGTTATATACTAAAGCTTTTACATCTCGCAAAAATTAAATGCTAACATCATTCGTAATCCGTGGAGGACATTCTGCAGGGTATCCGGCCGGCGATCGCCGCATGGGGCTCAACTCGAGTCCAGGCGCTCGACCTCCTCCGTCCTGCTCAAATCCTGGCTAACTTTGTCTGTGTCAAGGCCATTGTAAAGGACATATGCTAATGCGCAGTATGGCTCCTGTGGCAGCACTCGTCTCATCGACTTTTCTCGACGGTTCCCAGACATCGAAAGCTAACCTTTTCAGAAGGTGACTTCAGACTCTGCACAAATGGAAAGCAAATGGATATTGTGACAATGGGCCGACCTTCCTAAGGTCCCTAACTCGCGACTACCGCCCGGCCAGCCTCCATTTCTTTTCGAGTCGTCCGACATTTCATGACCACAAGGTCATTTCCACTACACCAAACGCCGTGCCCGACCGGTAATCTTTTTCGCAGTCAAAATCGAGGCAAAAGTTAGAAGTACCACGACCAGACCTTCCGAATCAACCTGCACAACAACTCCTTACGGACATGGCGCCTCCATAGCTTGAGCCTCCCCAGACCTCTCACGGATTTCACCGCCATAAATTCCTCGAGCGACGTCCCGGAAGGCTAAGGCCTCCTCCTCGAAAGCCATACACACAGATCCGCCGAAGGGCGGTCTTCATTACCATACCTCGCCAGAGGGACCTGCCTTGATACCGCTCAGACTCACCGACCACGCTTCCCGCAGGCATCGTCCTTCACTTGCCATCCGGGCGCCTCTTCGCTGCCGATCGCTTTTCGCCAGCTTCCAAGCTTCGCAGCCTTGAGTCCCGCTTGCCGCGACACTTCCTCCGCTGCCTTCGGGTCGTGGCAGGCGACGCGAGGAGCCCGGATTTCCTCCGAACGACTCAAGACGCCGCAACGCATCGCCCATTTCAAGATCCGCAACATCCGGTGTTAGAAAATTTCAACATAACTTATCAAGACGCCGGGTCGATCCCTCCGCGACCACATCCAGCCGCCTCCCGAAGATTTCAAGGAGAAGATTCAAAGCTCACCCGACTCCTTCTAACTCGGTCCGGCCCAGGGAACCCTCCCCGCAGGTTTCCCACTTTTCAAGCTCCGCCCATCGCCCAGCCGAGAATGAAGTCTCGCTTGATGGGTCACCGCCTCATTGCATCAGATGGTTTGAGGCGACGCGAGAAGCTCCTCAGTGGTTCTTGTCCTTTCGCCCGGACGATTGGGCCCATCACTACCACCGGCGGATCGCATGCCTCCGCCACACCGATCGGCAGCTGTCTGCCGGCCGCTTCTTCTTCGCGACGGTGGCGCACTGCTCAGCATTGATCCCCGGAGTCGGCGATCGCGATCGACGCTACGAGGATCGGTCCGCCTCGGCCTCGCTCGTGGCGGCGTAGTTTGATATTGCCAGGCTATGGGACGCTAATTCTGGACGCTTCCCACTCACCACCAAGACGATTTCGCCACGCTGGGACCACGGCGCGGGCGAGGCCGGGCCAGCCCGACACTTAAGCCTCACGACCGCGATTTTCAGCCTCACAAGCGGAGTACCGTCGTCCTGCTGCGCCCACGTCATTAAGCTTTCCCTCCAAAAAATCCTTCCTTAAAAGCAAGGGCTTGGCCAGGGACATTTCGAGTAAAATCGATACAACACGGCAGAGGGGACAAGACTAACCACGCCGAGCGGGTGCCGAACAACCATGGCCTCTTGCTTGGCCTTCCCATGGCGGAAGGAGGCCATCTTCCTCTGTGGGCACTTCTGCTTGAGGCGTCCTCTGCTCGGGTAATCGCAATGATGACCTCCGTGTCGATGTCCTCCATTGATCGCCGATCGGCCATCAAAATTTCAAAGATTCCTCATACGGATCGTCAAGTCTCCGCCATTAGCCGAAGATGACCTCGCCGATCAAGAAAGGGCGGTCGACTCCGACGCCTTCCGGCTGCAGGCGTCCATGGCCCGATCGCTTCCTCTTCTCCTTCCGCTTTGCTCTCCAGCGCTCTTCCGAGCGACTAAAGAAGCTCGCCCATGACGCACCGCTATCTTCTTCTCCCAAGTAGAATGCCCGGAGGATGCCCCTATAGCAGCCTCGAAGGGGCGAGAACTCCATTCAGTGCCGAACACGGGAATTAAGGTACGCAAGAAAGGGGGAGGGACTTCCCACTCTACCAAGTTCGGGGTTTTCCAGCCGAGAAGGGCTCTGAACGCCGTTCACGGCCATCACGGAAGCCTTCAATGCCGTGGATTCGGCATGTGCCACCCGAGCCTCCACCTCCGATTTAGGGAAGCTCCAACCTCCATCCTTCATGTGGATCGGACGTTCTCGATTGAAACATCGGTGGGCCTGGCCCATAAGAGGTTGTACGCTACCATGAACGCTACAGATGACAAAGATAACTCGGTCAGTCCTCGCCTTCTCCGAGCCGCAAGAATGCTTCAAGAATCACCACCATCTTCCTCTTCTCTCTTGCTCTGCCGGACGCACCTATTCGGCATCACCAAGCCGCCTCCCTGCGAAGCCCGGCTACCGCTCCTGCGATTCCAATGTAGAACCACCCGGTGCCATCCCCTGCCTGAGGTGGGCAGTTTCATGTCAAGGTACCTCACCAACGGCGAGACCGGAGCCGATGATATGGCCATTGACGCATACGACGAACGCCAAAGAACGCGCCTCGACTTTTTTCAACGCCCAGATATGGAAGAAGTAATTCCAGAGGGCCCAATGGGGTTCGATCCTCAGAAAGCCTCAGATGCACAGTGGATGAAGATCGCAGATGTGCAAGACGCCATGGGGGTTCAGATGGTGCACTTCCACCTTGTAAAAGTGAAGAAGGCCATGATTTAACGATGGAGGGGGAGGCCAACCAAGGCCAAAGAAGGACGCGGCTACGACGATCCGCCATTACCAGTTCGAGCTGCATTGCCCTGCTAAGACCTCCACCGAGCCACTTACGCGCGGAAGGAACCGCTTTTCGCTGCATCGAGCACCCGAGCATCAAAATGGCGACTCATGCACGCCATTCCAAGGGTGCAGGATCGCTGGGTGAAGAAGGGCTAAGGCAAAGAATCCTTCTCTTGGTTTTCTTTTGATCTTCCTCACGGCCGCCTTCGCCTCTTCCTTTCGCAGAATAAGAACAGTGACAACGCAGGGAATCCGCCGATGGCCCCCCCTTTTTTCGCTTATAAGGAGCGCTTTCACTTTACCGACAAGCGCCAACTAAACAGAGTATCGCGAGCGGAAACGACGCCTGCTCCGCCTCTCCCCGATCCGCCCGACGGTTCATCTAAGACGCTGCCCTAACCCCTGATCGCCAAGATTTAATCCTTGACAGACCGCAGCCAGCGAAGGGACATCGGCAGAGAGGCGACGCCTCGGCCTCGCCCCTAACTCCAAGAGTTGCTTTGCGTACGGGAGATAAACATGCCAGATCAAGCATTCCTGTAAGTTTTACAAAGGCTTACCGACTTATGCCTGTGGTTTTACTAAGTGTCAAGGCCTCCAACGCTTCGCCACCAAGTGGACGCACACGCCGCCTTAACAAAAAAAAACGAAGCGAGGGATGAGGATAAGGCGAGTTCCCTGGCGGTCTTTGTTGGGTCGGGCGGATGACCCAATCGCCTGTAATCGGCGTTCGAGGTCATACGCCACGCCTTCATGCCGAGTCCGCCGACGGTGGCAAATACCGCGCTGCGGCTCGGCGGACGACCTGGGTCCGACTCGATCGAGTAACGAAGGCTCTCATGGGTCGCCTTGAAATCAAAGGCCCTGACGCCGCAACGGATAACGCCCGGCCGAAATGGTTCTCCTGAAGCCACCATGGCCCACTCAACCACCCGCCATCACCACACGAGCACGGCGCTCGAGCCACGATGGCAACGCGCTGCTTGCTCACCCTCCAGTCCCCTACAGCCATGACGGGCGATTGCGGAACGCGCTGCCTCGCTTTCGGAGAGCACGGGACGGACGCCTTTATCACTTCTCCGCAAATGGGCGCCGCAAGACGGGATAAACTCCCCACCAGCTCTCCGACCGCCGGGCTCAACGCTCCATTTCCACCGGATGCGCTACAAGACCGCTAAGCACCAAACCAGCCCTTGGTCAGGCGCCGACCACCGAAGCCGCCTGCTCAACCATGCGCCAGACGCATCGACACTCGCCGGAGTTCGAATCGGCAACCGGAGCAACCTCCTCGATATTTAGATAAACCCTGCACCAAATCTCTCCACCTTGGGCTCGGGGCTCCATCCACCGGATGAGCTCACAAGACCAGTAAAGCCACCAAACCTCGATCGGCCGTCATGCCAAACAGAAAATCCGCCACACTTTGAGCGCCACGCTTGCCCAAAGATCCACCGATCAAGCAAACCCCCAACCAAGGCTTTCCAATCCGCCTGGGCACGGGGCTATTGATGACACCCGACACAGAGGTATCCCAAAGGGCCCAGAGAGGTGCATGGCCGCCATCGTGCCTCTAAAGCTCCGGGCCCAAGGTCTCTCCGGCCAAGCCGAATTCCCAAGAGGTGGCTCGATCAGCAAGCAGCAGAGCGGCGCTTCAAGTTGCCACGCGAGCATTTCAACTGAGATGTCCCGACCGATTTAGCTCTGACGGGCCGAGAGCCCTTTAACAAACTCAAACCATCTTCGCCAACGAGCCAACATCAAATCATCGAAGCTTACGGGCTTCCGACCCTACCACCTACCCCATCGACACGGGCGCTCAAAGATGACCAAAATGGAAATGGAGGCGGCGCCATTTTCCCCCAGTAATCCTTAAGTCCGACACCCCGACGCGGCACCGACAAGCTGCCAGAGAGTAAAAGCCATTTCCTGAGGAACGGATCACACTGGCCAAAGAAGTGTTCAACCACTCGACGCAGGCCAACAACTATCCGCCGTAAGTCAAGTCCAAGACCAGACTCCAACAAGACTAACAACACTTACGAGGGCAATCCGGTGTCTTCTGAGTGTTTCGCTTCGGGCAAACTTTCATAATGTCCACTTGTTCGATCCCGCTTGAATGAAGTTAACACCAGAGCTAAATCGAGCTAAACAAGCTCCAATGAGACCGGCGACACGAGGAGTGCAACCCGTGCATTTTCGAGTGTTTCGCCCGGCAAGCTTTCACAAAATCCACCTATTCGATCTTGATATGTATGAAATTAACATCAATGCGAATTCGACCAAACAAGCTCCAACAAGACTAACAACACTTACGAGGGCAATCCGTGTGTCTTCGAGTGTTTCGCTTCGGGCAAACTTTCATAATGTCCACTTGTTCGATCCCGCTTGAATGAAGTTAACACCAGAGCGAAATCGAGCGAAACAAGCTCCAATGAGACCGGCGACACGAGGAGTGCAACCCGTGCATTTTCGAGTGTTTCGCCTCCGCAAGCTTTCACAAAATCCACCTATTCGGATCTTGATATGTATGAAATTAACATCAATGCGAATTCGACCAAAACAAGCTCCAACAAGACTAACAACACTTACGAGGGCAATCCGTGTGTCTTCGAGTGTTTCGCTTCGGGCAAACTTTCATAATGTCCACTTGTTCGATCCCGCTTGAATGAAGTTAACACCAGAGCTAAATCGAGCTAAACAAGCTCCAATGAGACCGGCGACACGAGGAGTGCAACCCGTGCATTTTCGAGTGTTTCGCCCTGCAAGCTTTCACAAATCCACCTATTCGGATCTTGATATGTATGAAATTAACATCAATGCGAATTCGACCAAAACAAGCTCCAACAAGACTAACAACACTTACGAGGGCAATCCGTGTGTCTTCTGAGTGTTTCGCTTCGGGCAAACTTTCATAATGTCCACTTGTTCGATCCCGCTTTGAATGAAGTTAACACCAGAGCTAAATCGAGCTAAACAAGCTCCAATGAGACCGGCGACACGAGGAGTGCAACCCGTGCATTTTCGAGTGTTTCGCCCGTGCAAGCTTTCACAAAATCCACCTATTCGGATCTTGATATGTATGAAATTAACATCAATGCGAATTCGACCAAAACAAGCTCCAACAAGACTAACAACACTTACGAGGGCAATCCGGCAGTGTCTTCGAGTGTTTCGCCGGGGGCAAACTTTCATAATGTCCACTTGTTCGATCCCGCTTTGAATGAAGTTAACACCAGAGCGAAATCGAGCGTAAACAAGCTCCAATGAGACCGGCGACACGAGGAGTGCAACCCGTGCATTTTCGAGTGTTTCGCCCCGGCAAGCTTTCACAAAATCCACCTATTCGGATCTTGATATGTATGAAATTAACATCAATGCGAATTCGACCAAAACAAGCTCCAACAAGACTAACAACACTTACGAGGGCAATCCGTGTGTCTTCGAGTGTTTCGCTTCGGGCAAACTTTCATAATGTCCACTTGTTCGATCCCGCTTGAATGAAGTTAACACCAGAGCTAAATCGAGCTAAACAAGCTCCAATGAGACCGGCGACACGAGGAGTGCAACCCGTGCATTTTCGAGTGTTTCGCCCGTGCAAGCTTTCACAAAATCCACCTATTCGGATCTTGATATGTATGAAATTAACATCAATGCGAATTCGACCAAAACAAGCTCCAACAAGACTAACAACACTTACGAGGGCAATCCGTGTCTTCGAGTGTTTCGCTTCGGGCAAACTTTCATAATGTCCACTTGTTCGATCCCGCTTGAATGAAGTTAACACCAGAGCGAAATCGAGCTAAACAAGCTCCAATGAGACCGGCGACACGAGGAGTGCAACCCGTGCATTTTCGAGTGTTTCGCCCGTGCAAGCTTTCACAAAATCCACCTATTCGGATCTTGATATGTATGAAATTAACATCAATGCGAATTCGACCAAAAACAAGCTCCAACAAGACTAACAACACTTACGAGGGCAATCCGCAGTGTCTTCGAGTGTTTCGCTTCGGGCAAACTTTCATAATGTCCACTTGTTCGATCCCGCTTGAATGAAGTTAACACCAGAGCGAAATCGAGCAAACAAGCTCCAATGAGACCGGCGACACGAGGAGTGCAACCCGTGCATTTTCGAGTGTTTCGCCCTGGCAAGCTTTCACAAAATCCACCTATTCGGATCTTGATATGTATGAAATTAACATCAATGCGAATTCGACCAAAACAAGCTCCAACAAGACTAACAACACTTACGAGGGCAATCCGTGTCTTCGAGTGTTTCGCTTCGGGCAAACTTTCATAATGTCCACTTGTTCGATCCCGCTTTGAATGAAGTTAACACCAGAGCGAAATCGAGCTAAACAAGCTCCAATGAGACCGGCGACACGAGGAGTGCAACCCGCAGCATTTTCGAGTGTTTCGCCCGGTGCAAGCTTTCACAAAATCCACCTATTCGGATCTTGATATGTATGAAATTAACATCAATGCGAATTCGACCAAAACAAGCTCCAACAAGACTAACAACACTTACGAGGGCAATCCGTGTGTCTTCGAGTGTTTCGCTTCGGCAAACTTTCATAATGTCCACTTGTTCGATCCCGCTTGAATGAAGTTAACACCAGAGCGAAATCGAGCTAAACAAGCTCCAATGAGACCGGCGACACGAGGAGTGCAACCCGTGCATTTTCGAGTGTTTCGCCCGGTGCAAGCTTTCACAAAATCCACCTATTCGGATCTTGATATGTATGAAATTAACATCAATGCGAATTCGACCAAAACAAGCTCCAACAAGACTAACAACACTTACGAGGGCAATCCGTGTGTCTTCTGAGTGTTTCGCTTCGGCAAACTTTCATAATGTCCACTTGTTCGATCCCGCTTGAATGAAGTTAACACCAGAGCTAAATCGAGCGTAAACAAGCTCCAATGAGACCGGCGACACGAGGAGTGCAACCCGTGCATTTTCGAGTGTTTCGCCCGTGCAAGCTTTCACAAAATCCACCTATTCGGATCTTGATATGTATGAAATTAACATCAATG
The DNA here is from genome assembly GCA_036346375.1 of Guadua angustifolia. Lineage (NCBI taxonomy): Eukaryota > Viridiplantae > Streptophyta > Magnoliopsida > Poales > Poaceae > Guadua > Guadua angustifolia. The sequence goes on along the minus strand of JAYEVE010001237.1, from coordinate 80,996 downwards.
CGAATTCGACCAAAACAAGCTCCAACAAGACTAACAACACTTACGAGGGCAATCCGTGTCTCTTCGAGTGTTTCGCTTCGGGCAAACTTTCATAATGTCCACTTGTTCGATCCCGCTTGAATGAAGTTAACACCAGAGCGAAATCGAGCTAAACAAGCTCCAATGAGACCGCATGACACGAGGAGTGCAACCCGTGCATTTTCGAGTGTTTCGCTGCAAGCTTTCACAAAATCCACCTATTCGGATCTTGATATGTATGAAATTAACATCAATGCGAATTCGACCAAAACAAGCTCCAACAAGACTAACAACACTTACGAGGGCAATCCGTGTCTTCTGAGTGTTTCGCTTCGGGCAAACTTTCATAATGTCCACTTGTTCGATCCCGCTTGAATGAAGTTAACACCAGAGCGAAATCGAGCTAAACAAGCTCCAATGAGACCGGCGACACGAGGAGTGCAACCCGCATTTTCGAGTGTTTCGCCCGCAAGCTTTCACAAAATCCACCTATTCGATCTTGATATGTATGAAATTAACATCAATGCGAATTCGACCAAAACAAGCTCCAACAAGACTAACAACACTTACGAGGGCAATCCGTGTCTTCGAGTGTTTCGCCGGGCAAACTTTCATAATGTCCACTTGTTCGATCCCGCTTTGAATGAAGTTAACACCAGAGCGAAATCGAGCGTAAACAAGCTCCAATGAGACCGGCGACACGAGGAGTGCAACCCGTGCATTTTCGAGTGTTTCGCCCGTGCAAGCTTTCACAAAATCCACCTATTCGGATCTTGATATGTATGAAATTAACATCAATGCGAATTCGACCAAACAAGCTCCAACAAGACTAACAACACTTACGAGGGCAATCCGTGTCTTCGAGTGTTTCGCCGGGCAAACTTTCATAATGTCCACTTGTTCGATCCCGCTTTGAATGAAGTTAACACCAGAGCGAAATCGAGCTAAACAAGCTCCAATGAGACCGGCGACACGAGGAGTGCAACCCGCAGCATTTTCGAGTGTTTCGCCCGCAAGCTTTCACAAAATCCACCTATTCGGATCTTGATATGTATGAAATTAACATCAATGCGAATTCGACCAAAACAAGCTCCAACAAGACTAACAACACTTACGAGGGCAATCCGGTGTCTTCGAGTGTTTCGCTCGGGCAAACTTTCATAATGTCCACTTGTTCGATCCCGCTTGAATGAAGTTAACACCAGAGCTAAATCGAGCGTAAACAAGCTCCAATGAGACCGGCGACACGAGGAGTGCAACCCTGCATTTTCGAGTGTTTCGCCCGCAAGCTTTCACAAAATCCACCTATTCGGATCTTGATATGTATGAAATTAACATCAATGCGAATTCGACCAAAACAAGCTCCAACAAGACTAACAACACTTACGAGGGCAATCCGGTGTCTTCTGAGTGTTTCGCTTGGGCAAACTTTCATAATGTCCACTTGTTCGATCCCGCTTGAATGAAGTTAACACCAGAGCTAAATCGAGCGTAAACAAGCTCCAATGAGACCGGCGACACGAGGAGTGCAACCCGGCATTTTCGAGTGTTTCGCCCGGCAAGCTTTCACAAAATCCACCTATTCGGATCTTGATATGTATGAAATTAACATCAATGCGAATTCGACCAAAACAAGCTCCAACAAGACTAACAACACTTACGAGGGCAATCCGTGTGTCTTCGAGTGTTTCGCTTCGGGCAAACTTTCATAATGTCCACTTGTTCGATCCCGCTTGAATGAAGTTAACACCAGAGCGAAATCGAGCTAAACAAGCTCCAATGAGACCGGCGACACGAGGAGTGCAACCCGCATTTTCGAGTGTTTCGCCCGGCAAGCTTTCACAAAATCCACCTATTCGGATCTTGATATGTATGAAATTAACATCAATGCGAATTCGACCAAACAAGCTCCAACAAGACTAACAACACTTACGAGGGCAATCCGTGTGTCTTCTGAGTGTTTCGCCGGGCAAACTTTCATAATGTCCACTTGTTCGATCCCGCTTTGAATGAAGTTAACACCAGAGCGAAATCGAGCTAAACAAGCTCCAATGAGACCGGCGACACGAGGAGTGCAACCCGCATTTTCGAGTGTTTCGCCCCGCAAGCTTTCACAAAATCCACCTATTCGGATCTTGATATGTATGAAATTAACATCAATGCGAATTCGACCAAAACAAGCTCCAACAAGACTAACAACACTTACGAGGGCAATCCGTGTGTCTTCTGAGTGTTTCGCTTCGGCAAACTTTCATAATGTCCACTTGTTCGATCCCGCTTGAATGAAGTTAACACCAGAGCGAAATCGAGCGAAACAAGCTCCAATGAGACCGGCGACACGAGGAGTGCAACCCGCATTTTCGAGTGTTTCGCCCGGCAAGCTTTCACAAATCCACCTATTCGGATCTTGATATGTATGAAATTAACATCAATGCGAATTCGACCAAAACAAGCTCCAACAAGACTAACAACACTTACGAGGGCAATCCGTGTGTCTTCGAGTGTTTCGCTTCGGGCAAACTTTCATAATGTCCACTTGTTCGATCCCGCTTTGAATGAAGTTAACACCAGAGCGAAATCGAGCTAAACAAGCTCCAATGAGACCGGCGACACGAGGAGTGCAACCCGTGCATTTTCGAGTGTTTCATTCCGGCAAGCTTTCACAAAATCCACCTATTCGGATCTTGATATGTATGAAATTAACATCAATGCGAATTCGACCAAAACAAGCTCCAACAAGACTAACAACACTTACGAGGGCAATCCGGTGTCTTCGAGTGTTTCGCTTCGGGCAAACTTTCATAATGTCCACTTGTTCGATCCCGCTTGAATGAAGTTAACACCAGAGCGAAATCGAGCTAAACAAGCTCCAATGAGACCGGCGACACGAGGAGTGCAACCCGCATTTTCGAGTGTTTCGCCTCCCGGCAAGCTTTCACAAAATCCACCTATTCGGATCTTGATATGTATGAAATTAACATCAATGCGAATTCGACCAAAACAAGCTCCAACAAGACTAACAACACTTACGAGGGCAATCCGTGTGTCTTCTGAGTGTTTCGCTTCGGGCAAACTTTCATAATGTCCACTTGTTCGATCCCGGTTTGAATGAAGTTAACACCAGAGCGAAATCGAGCGTAAACAAGCTCCAATGAGACCGGCGACACGAGGAGTGCAACCCGGCATTTTCGAGTGTTTCGCCCGGCAAGCTTTCACAAAATCCACCTATTCGGATCTTGATATGTATGAAATTAACATCAATGCGAATTCGACCAAAACAAGCTCCAACAAGACTAACAACACTTACGAGGGCAATCCGTGTGTCTTCGAGTGTTTCGCTTCGGGCAAACTTTCATAATGTCCACTTGTTCGATCCCGCTTGAATGAAGTTAACACCAGAGCGAAATCGAGCGAAACAAGCTCCAATGAGACCGGCGACACGAGGAGTGCAACCCGCATTTTCGAGTGTTTCGCCCGTGCAAGCTTTCACAAAATCCACCTATTCGGATCTTGATATGTATGAAATTAACATCAATGCGAATTCGACCAAAACAAGCTCCAACAAGACTAACAACACTTACGAGGGCAATCCGTGTGTCTTCGAGTGTTTCGCTTGGGCAAACTTTCATAATGTCCACTTGTTCGATCCCGCTTGAATGAAGTTAACACCAGAGCGAAATCGAGCGTAAACAAGCTCCAATGAGACCGGCGACACGAGGAGTGCAACCCTGCATTTTCGAGTGTTTCGCCCGCAAGCTTTCACAAAATCCACCTATTCGATCTTGATATGTATGAAATTAACATCAATGCGAATTCGACCAAAACAAGCTCCAACAAGACTAACAACACTTACGAGGGCAATCCGTGTCTCTTCGAGTGTTTCGCTTCGGGCAAACTTTCATAATGTCCACTTGTTCGATCCCGCTTGAATGAAGTTAACACCAGAGCGTAAATCGAGCGTAAACAAGCTCCAATGAGACCGGCGACACGAGGAGTGCAACCCGCATTTTCGAGTGTTTCGCCCGTGCAAGCTTTCACAAATCCACCTATTCGGATCTTGATATGTATGAAATTAACATCAATGCGAATTCGACCAAAACAAGCTCCAACAAGACTAACAACACTTACGAGGGCAATCCGTGTCTTCTGAGTGTTTCGCTTCGGGCAAACTTTCATAATGTCCACTTGTTCGATCCCGCTTGAATGAAGTTAACACCAGAGCGAAATCGAGCTAAACAAGCTCCAATGAGACCGGCGACACGAGGAGTGCAACCCGCATTTTCGAGTGTTTCGCCCGGCAAGCTTTCACAAAATCCACCTATTCGGATCTTGATATGTATGAAATTAACATCAATGCGAATTCGACCAAAACAAGCTCCAACAAGACTAACAACACTTACGAGGGCAATCCGTGTGTCTTCGAGTGTTTCGCTTCGGCAAACTTTCATAATGTCCACTTGTTCGATCCCGCTTTGAATGAAGTTAACACCAGAGCGTAAATCGAGCGTAAACAAGCTCCAATGAGACCGGCGACACGAGGAGTGCAACCCGTGCATTTTCGAGTGTTTCGCCCTGCAAGCTTTCACAAAATCCACCTATTCGGATCTTGATATGTATGAAATTAACATCAATGCGAATTCGACCAAAACAAGCTCCAACAAGACTAACAACACTTACGAGGGCAATCCGTGTGTCTTCGAGTGTTTCGCTTCGGGCAAACTTTCATAATGTCCACTTGTTCGATCCCGCTTGAATGAAGTTAACACCAGAGCTAAATCGAGCGTAAACAAGCTCCAATGAGACCGGCGACACGAGGAGTGCAACCCGTGCATTTTCGAGTGTTTCGCCCCGTGCAAGCTTTCACAAAATCCACCTATTCGGATCTTGATATGTATGAAATTAACATCAATGCGAATTCGACCAAAACAAGCTCCAACAAGACTAACAACACTTACGAGGGCAATCCGTGTGTCTTCGAGTGTTTCGCTTCGGGCAAACTTTCATAATGTCCACTTGTTCGATCCCGCTTGAATGAAGTTAACACCAGAGCGAAATCGAGCTAAACAAGCTCCAATGAGACCGGCGACACGAGGAGTGCAACCCGTGCATTTTCGAGTGTTTCGCCCGCAAGCTTTCACAAATCCACCTATTCGGATCTTGATATGTATGAAATTAACATCAATGCGAATTCGACCAAAACAAGCTCCAACAAGACTAACAACACTTACGAGGGCAATCCGGTGTGTCTTCGAGTGTTTCGCTTCGGGGCAAACTTTCATAATGTCCACTTGTTCGATCCCGCTTGAATGAAGTTAACACCAGAGCGAAATCGAGCGTAAACAAGCTCCAATGAGACCGGCGACACGAGGAGTGCAACCCGCATTTTCGAGTGTTTCGCCCGTGCAAGCTTTCACAAAATCCACCTATTCGGATCTTGATATGTATGAAATTAACATCAATGCGAATTCGACCAAAACAAGCTCCAACAAGACTAACAACACTTACGAGGGCAATCCGTGTGTCTTCGAGTGTTTCGCTTCGGGCAAACTTTCATAATGTCCACTTGTTCGATCCCGCTTGAATGAAGTTAACACCAGAGCTAAATCGAGCTAAACAAGCTCCAATGAGACCGGCGACACGAGGAGTGCAACCCGGCATTTTCGAGTGTTTCGCCCGTGCAAGCTTTCACAAAATCCACCTATTCGGATCTTGATATGTATGAAATTAACATCAATGCGAATTCGACCAAAACAAGCTCCAACAAGACTAACAACACTTACGAGGGCAATCCGTGTGTCTTCGAGTGTTTCGCTTCGGCAAACTTTCATAATGTCCACTTGTTCGATCCCGCTTGAATGAAGTTAACACCAGAGCGAAATCGAGCTAAACAAGCTCCAATGAGACCGGCGACACGAGGAGTGCAACCCGTGCATTTTCGAGTGTTTCGCCCGCAAGCTTTCACAAAATCCACCTATTCGGATCTTGATATGTATGAAATTAACATCAATGCGAATTCGACCAAAACAAGCTCCAACAAGACTAACAACACTTACGAGGGCAATCCGGTGTCTTCTGAGTGTTTCGCTCGGGCAAACTTTCATAATGTCCACTTGTTCGATCCCGCTTGAATGAAGTTAACACCAGAGCGAAATCGAGCGAAACAAGCTCCAATGAGACCGGCGACACGAGGAGTGCAACCCGTGCATTTTCGAGTGTTTCGCCCGCAAGCTTTCACAAAATCCACCTATTCGGATCTTGATATGTATGAAATTAACATCAATGCGAATTCGACCAAAACAAGCTCCAACAAGACTAACAACACTTACGAGGGCAATCCGTGTGTCTTCGAGTGTTTCGCTTCGGGCAAACTTTCATAATGTCCACTTGTTCGATCCCGCTTTGAATGAAGTTAACACCAGAGCGAAATCGAGCGTAAACAAGCTCCAATGAGACCGGCGACACGAGGAGTGCAACCCGCATTTTCGAGTGTTTCGCCCCTGCAAGCTTTCACAAAATCCACCTATTCGGATCTTGATATGTATGAAATTAACATCAATGCGAATTCGACCAAAACAAGCTCCAACAAGACTAACAACACTTACGAGGGCAATCCGTGTGTTCTGAGTGTTTCGCTTCGGCAAACTTTCATAATGTCCACTTGTTCGATCCCGCTTGAATGAAGTTAACACCAGAGCGAAATCGAGCGTAAACAAGCTCCAATGAGACCGGCGACACGAGGAGTGCAACCCGTGCATTTTCGAGTGTTTCGCCCGCCTGCAAGCTTTCACAAAATCCACCTATTCGGATCTTGATATGTATGAAATTAACATCAATGCGAATTCGACCAAACAAGCTCCAACAAGACTAACAACACTTACGAGGGCAATCCGTGTGTCTTCTGAGTGTTTCGCTCGGGCAAACTTTCATAATGTCCACTTGTTCGATCCCGCTTGAATGAAGTTAACACCAGAGCGAAATCGAGCGTAAACAAGCTCCAATGAGACCGGCGACACGAGGAGTGCAACCCGTGCATTTTCGAGTGTTTCGCCCGCAAAGCTTTCACAAAATCCACCTATTCGGATCTTGATATGTATGAAATTAACATCAATGCGAATTCGACCAAAACAAGCTCCAACAAGACTAACAACACTTACGAGGGCAATCCGTGTGTCTTCGAGTGTTTCGCTTCGGGCAAACTTTCATAATGTCCACTTGTTCGATCCCGCTTGAATGAAGTTAACACCAGAGCTAAATCGAGCGTAAACAAGCTCCAATGAGACCGGCGACACGAGGAGTGCAACCCGGTGCATTTTCGAGTGTTTCGCCCGTGCAAGCTTTCACAAAATCCACCTATTCGGATCTTGATATGTATGAAATTAACATCAATGCGAATTCGACCAAAACAAGCTCCAACAAGACTAACAACACTTACGAGGGCAATCCGTGTGTCTTCGAGTGTTTCGCTTCGGGCAAACTTTCATAATGTCCACTTGTTCGATCCCGCTTGAATGAAGTTAACACCAGAGCGAAATCGAGCTAAACAAGCTCCAATGAGACCGGCGACACGAGGAGTGCAACCCGCATTTTCGAGTGTTTCGCCCGTGCAAGCTTTCACAAAATCCACCTATTCGGATCTTGATATGTATGAAATTAACATCAATGCGAATTCGACCAAAACAAGCTCCAACAAGACTAACAACACTTACGAGGGCAATCCGTGTGTCTTCGAGTGTTTCGCTTCGGGCAAACTTTCATAATGTCCACTTGTTCGATCCCGCTTGAATGAAGTTAACACCAGAGCGAAATCGAGCGAAACAAGCTCCAATGAGACCGGCGACACGAGGAGTGCAACCCGCATTTTTCGAGTGTTTCGCCCGCAAGCTTTCACAAAATCCACCTATTCGGATCTTGATATGTATGAAATTAACATCAATGCGAATTCGACCAAAACAAGCTCCAACAAGACTAACAACACTTACGAGGGCAATCCGGTGTCTTCGAGTGTTTCGCTTCGGGCAAACTTTCATAATGTCCACTTGTTCGATCCCGCTTGAATGAAGTTAACACCAGAGCGAAAATCGAGCTAAACAAGCTCCAATGAGACCGGCGACACGAGGAGTGCAACCCTGCATTTTCGAGTGTTTCGCCCGGCAAGCTTTCACAAAATCCACCTATTCGGATCTTGATATGTATGAAATTAACATCAATGCGAATTCGACCAAACAAGCTCCAACAAGACTAACAACACTTACGAGGGCAATCCGTGTGTCTTCGAGTGTTTCGCTCGGGCAAACTTTCATAATGTCCACTTGTTCGATCCCGCTTTGAATGAAGTTAACACCAGAGCGAAATCGAGCTAAACAAGCTCCAATGAGACCGGCGACACGAGGAGTGCAACCCGTGCATTTTCGAGTGTTTCGCCCGTGCAAGCTTTCACAAAATCCACCTATTCGGATCTTGATATGTATGAAATTAACATCAATGCGAATTCGACCAAAACAAGCTCCAACAAGACTAACAACACTTACGAGGGCAATCCGTGTGTCTTCGAGTGTTTCGCTTCGGGCAAACTTTCATAATGTCCACTTGTTCGATCCCGCTTGAATGAAGTTAACACCAGAGCTAAATCGAGCTAAACAAGCTCCAATGAGACCGGCGACACGAGGAGTGCAACCCTGCATTTTCGAGTGTTTCGCCCCGTGCAAGCTTTCACAAAATCCACCTATTCGGATCTTGATATGTATGAAATTAACATCAATGCGAATTCGACCAAAAACAAGCTCCAACAAGACTAACAACACTTACGAGGGCAATCCGTGTGTCTTCGAGTGTTTCGCTTCGGGCAAACTTTCATAATGTCCACTTGTTCGATCCCGCTTGAATGAAGTTAACACCAGAGCGAAATCGAGCTAAACAAGCTCCAATGAGACCGCGGCGACACGAGGAGTGCAACCCGTGCATTTTCGAGTGTTTCGCCCGCAAGCTTTCACAAAATCCACCTATTCGGATCTTGATATGTATGAAATTAACATCAATGCGAATTCGACCAAAACAAGCTCCAACAAGACTAACAACACTTACGAGGGCAATCCGTGTGTCTTCGAGTGTTTCGCTTGGGGCAAACTTTCATAATGTCCACTTGTTCGATCCCGCTTGAATGAAGTTAACACCAGAGCGAAATCGAGCTAAACAAGCTCCAATGAGACCGGCGACACGAGGAGTGCAACCCGTGCATTTTCGAGTGTTTCGCCCGGCAAGCTTTCACAAAATCCACCTATTCGATCTTGATATGTATGAAATTAACATCAATGCGAATTCGACCAAAACAAGCTCCAACAAGACTAACAACACTTACGAGGGCAATCCGTGTGTCTTCTGAGTGTTTCGCTTCGGGCAAACTTTCATAATGTCCACTTGTTCGATCCCGCTTGAATGAAGTTAACACCAGAGCTAAATCGAGCTAAACAAGCTCCAATGAGACCGGCGACACGAGGAGTGCAACCCGCATTTTCGAGTGTTTCGCCCCGTGCAAGCTTTCACAAAATCCACCTATTCGGATCTTGATATGTATGAAATTAACATCAATGCGAATTCGACCAAAACAAGCTCCAACAAGACTAACAACACTTACGAGGGCAATCCGTGTCTTCTGAGTGTTTCGCTTCGGGCAAACTTTCATAATGTCCACTTGTTCGATCCCGCTTTGAATGAAGTTAACACCAGAGCTAAATCGAGCTAAACAAGCTCCAATGAGACCGGCGACACGAGGAGTGCAACCCGCATTTTCGAGTGTTTCGCCCGGCAAGCTTTCACAAAATCCACCTATTCGGATCTTGATATGTATGAAATTAACATCAATGCGAATTCGACCAAACAAGCTCCAACAAGACTAACAACACTTACGAGGGCAATCCGGCAGTCTTCTGAGTGTTTCGCTTCGGGCAAACTTTCATAATGTCCACTTGTTCGATCCCGCTTGAATGAAGTTAACACCAGAGCGAAATCGAGCTAAACAAGCTCCAATGAGACCGGCGACACGAGGAGTGCAACCCGTGCATTTTCGAGTGTTTCGCCCGTGCAAGCTTTCACAAAATCCACCTATTCGGATCTTGATATGTATGAAATTAACATCAATGCGAATTCGACCAAAACAAGCTCCAACAAGACTAACAACACTTACGAGGGCAATCCGTGTGTCTTCTGAGTGTTTCGCTTCGGGCAAACTTTCATAATGTCCACTTGTTCGATCCCGCTTGAATGAAGTTAACACCAGAGCTAAATCGAGCTAAACAAGCTCCAATGAGACCGCGACACGAGGAGTGCAACCCGCATTTTCGAGTGTTTCGCCCCGGCAAGCTTTCACAAAATCCACCTATTCGGATCTTGATATGTATGAAATTAACATCAATGCGAATTCGACCAAAACAAGCTCCAACAAGACTAACAACACTTACGAGGGCAATCCGTGTGTCTTCTGAGTGTTTCGCCGGGCAAACTTTCATAATGTCCACTTGTTCGATCCCGCTTGAATGAAGTTAACACCAGAGCTAAATCGAGCGAAACAAGCTCCAATGAGACCGGCGACACGAGGAGTGCAACCCGGCATTTTCGAGTGTTTCGCCCTGCAAGCTTTCACAAAATCCACCTATTCGATCTTGATATGTATGAAATTAACATCAATGCGAATTCGACCAAAACAAGCTCCAACAAGACTAACAACACTTACGAGGGCAATCCGTGTGTCTTCGAGTGTTTCGCTTCGGGCAAACTTTCATAATGTCCACTTGTTCGATCCCGCTTGAATGAAGTTAACACCAGAGCGAAATCGAGCTAAACAAGCTCCAATGAGACCGGCGACACGAGGAGTGCAACCCGCCAGCATTTTCGAGTGTTTCGCCCGTGCAAGCTTTCACAAAATCCACCTATTCGGATCTTGATATGTATGAAATTAACATCAATGCGAATTCGACCAAAACAAGCTCCAACAAGACTAACAACACTTACGAGGGCAATCCGTGTCTTCGAGTGTTTCGCTTCGGGCAAACTTTCATAATGTCCACTTGTTCGATCCCGCTTGAATGAAGTTAACACCAGAGCGAAATCGAGCTAAACAAGCTCCAATGAGACCGGCGACACGAGGAGTGCAACCCGGCATTTTCGAGTGTTTCGCCCGTGCAAGCTTTCACAAAATCCACCTATTCGGATCTTGATATGTATGAAATTAACATCAATGCGAATTCGACCAAAACAAGCTCCAACAAGACTAACAACACTTACGAGGGCAATCCGTGTCTTCTGAGTGTTTCGCTTCGGGCAAACTTTCATAATGTCCACTTGTTCGATCCCGCTTGAATGAAGTTAACACCAGAGCGAAATCGAGCGTAAACAAGCTCCAATGAGACCGCGACACGAGGAGTGCAACCCGTGCATTTTCGAGTGTTTCGCCTCCGTGCAAGCTTTCACAAAATCCACCTATTCGGATCTTGATATGTATGAAATTAACATCAATGCGAATTCGACCAAAACAAGCTCCAACAAGACTAACAACACTTACGAGGGCAATCCGTGTCTCTTGAGTGTTTCGCCGGGCAAACTTTCATAATGTCCACTTGTTCGATCCCGCTTTGAATGAAGTTAACACCAGAGCTAAATCGAGCTAAACAAGCTCCAATGAGACCGGCGACACGAGGAGTGCAACCCGTGCATTTTCGAGTGTTTCGCCCCGCAAGCTTTCACAAAATCCACCTATTCGGATCTTGATATGTATGAAATTAACATCAATGCGAATTCGACCAAAACAAGCTCCAACAAGACTAACAACACTTACGAGGGCAATCCGTGTCTTCTGAGTGTTTCGCTTCGGGCAAACTTTCATAATGTCCACTTGTTCGATCCCGCTTGAATGAAGTTAACACCAGAGCGAAATCGAGCGTAAACAAGCTCCAATGAGACCGGCGACACGAGGAGTGCAACCCGTGCATTTTCGAGTGTTTCGCCCGTGCAAGCTTTCACAAAATCCACCTATTCGGATCTTGATATGTATGAAATTAACATCAATGCGAATTCGACCAAACAAGCTCCAACAAGACTAACAACACTTACGAGGGCAATCCGTGTGTCTTCGAGTGTTTCGCTTCGGGCAAACTTTCATAATGTCCACTTGTTCGATCCCGCTTGAATGAAGTTAACACCAGAGCGAAATCGAGCTAAACAAGCTCCAATGAGACCGGCGACACGAGGAGTGCAACCCGTGCATTTTCGAGTGTTTCGCCCCGTGCAAGCTTTCACAAAATCCACCTATTCGGATCTTGATATGTATGAAATTAACATCAATGCGAATTCGACCAAAACAAGCTCCAACAAGACTAACAACACTTACGAGGGCAATCCGTGTGTCTTCGAGTGTTTCGCTTCGGGCAAACTTTCATAATGTCCACTTGTTCGATCCCGCTTGAATGAAGTTAACACCAGAGCGAAATCGAGCTAAACAAGCTCCAATGAGACCGGCGACACGAGGAGTGCAACCCGTGCATTTTCGAGTGTTTCGCCCGCAAGCTTTCACAAAATCCACCTATTCGGATCTTGATATGTATGAAATTAACATCAATGCGATTCGACCAAAACAAGCTCCAACAAGACTAACAACACTTACGAGGGCAATCCGTGTGTCTTCGAGTGTTTCGCTTCGGCAAACTTTCATAATGTCCACTTGTTCGATCCCGCTTGAATGAAGTTAACACCAGAGCGAAATCGAGCTAAACAAGCTCCAATGAGACCGCGACACGAGGAGTGCAACCCGTGCATTTTCGAGTGTTTCGCCCGTGCAAGCTTTCACAAAATCCACCTATTCGGATCTTGATATGTATGAAATTAACATCAATGCGAATTCGACCAAAACAAGCTCCAACAAGACTAACAACACTTACGAGGGCAATCCGGTGTCTTCGAGTGTTTCGCTTCGGCAAACTTTCATAATGTCCACTTGTTCGATCCCGGTTTGAATGAAGTTAACACCAGAGCGAAATCGAGCTAAACAAGCTCCAATGAGACCGCGACACGAGGAGTGCAACCCGGCATTTTCGAGTGTTTCATTCCCGTGCAAGCTTTCACAAAATCCACCTATTCGGATCTTGATATGTATGAAATTAACATCAATGCGAATTCGACCAAAACAAGCTCCAACAAGACTAACAACACTTACGAGGGCAATCCGTGTGTCTTCTGAGTGTTTCGCTTCGGGCAAACTTTCATAATGTCCACTTGTTCGATCCCGCTTTGAATGAAGTTAACACCAGAGCTAAATCGAGCTAAACAAGCTCCAATGAGACCGGCGACACGAGGAGTGCAACCCGTGCATTTTCGAGTGTTTCGCCCGGCAAGCTTTCACAAAATCCACCTATTCGGATCTTGATATGTATGAAATTAACATCAATGCGAATTCGACCAAAACAAGCTCCAACAAGACTAACAACACTTACGAGGGCAATCCGTGTGTCTTCGAGTGTTTCGCTTCGGGCAAACTTTCATAATGTCCACTTGTTCGATCCCGCTTGAATGAAGTTAACACCAGAGCGAAATCGAGCGTAAACAAGCTCCAATGAGACCGGCGACACGAGGAGTGCAACCCGCATTTTCGAGTGTTTCGCCCCCGGCAAGCTTTCACAAAATCCACCTATTCGGATCTTGATATGTATGAAATTAACATCAATGCGAATTCGACCAAAACAAGCTCCAACAAGACTAACAACACTTACGAGGGCAATCCGTGTGTCTTCGAGTGTTTCGCTTCGGGCAAACTTTCATAATGTCCACTTGTTCGATCCCGCTTGAATGAAGTTAACACCAGAGCGAAATCGAGCGTAAACAAGCTCCAATGGTGCTTGAGGCCCTTGTCTGTTGATGTGGGCTTGAATAGCTGAGCTTTTGGATTAAGGTCTCTCAAGGACGGTTGCTGCAGTCACGATCATTTGTGACGAAGATGGAGCAACAGCTTGTGAGTCATTGAGAAGCCGAGAGGAAGGAGGGGCAGCACATCACGCCTGATCGATCCATGTTGGTGATGTCTCATCATCCTCCTTTTCTGAATTGGAGTCGCCCTCGACTTCTTCTCATGATCCTACAAAGGGTTAGTGGCAACAGGAGGCAAGGAAACAGATGTCCTGCGAAAGCAAATATCATGTGAGGAAACAATCTTATTTAAATGAATTTCTTTCTTGAACATTGGTTTAGATTGTTGTACACCACTAACAAGTTTGTCATCCTCTTGTTCTTTACAATTAGTTCTTTTACATTAATTTTGGCTAGCTCAAAGAGAGTCATTGATTCAAAAAACCAATTTCTTTCCATTAAACTTGAAAGTATTTTGATTGGTTCTACTATAGTGAATAGCATCAACATCATATAACCAAGGTCTACCTAATAAAAGTGCACATGATTCCATAGGTATGACATCACAACAGGACAAACTGTGAACAAAGCAAAAAGCTAGGGAAACCGTGCAGCAGAAACTTTCTTCCCTCCCGATCCTTTTCCAAACAATTACTTTCCTTTTCTCCTCATGAAACCTATACGCTATGGAAATAAAAAGACCTCTTCTTGATTTTTTTTTCCTTCCTGTTTTTCTTCCTTTTTTTCTTCTTTCCTTTTTTTCTTCTCTTTTTTTTCTGCTAGAAACAACACGGTTGGGTTTCACGCAAGGATGCACTAGGCAGTCAAAGGAATTCACAGACATCAAGAATAAAAGATTGATGCTAAAGGCTTAAAGGATCCGTAAGACCGTGAGAAGAGGGATGGACTAGATAATCGACTAGAACTAGAAATCATGATCTAGACTTCTGACAATGCAAACCGAAAAATTCAAAAAGCACAAATACTAAAAAGGAACAATGCAAGGCGCAGATGGTTTTGGACAGCGGATAACCTATTAATACCATTTTTCGGCCTACTTTCGGATTTTAGGATGAATCAATCTACTATTAAAGAAAACAGGAAGTCTCTCTCACCGAGCAAACCGTAAGCTCGATACCACCGATGCGTATAAAGGTGCCCGACCTTCGGCGAGATAGATAAGTGTTTATTTGGTGGAATTGACCTCGCGATCCGACCACAATCAGACGACGACGCTATGCCTCTTTAGCAATCGCTGAACTAACTCCAAAAGGTTATTGATTTTGCTGGAAGGCACGGCCAACTCCGAACACAAGTTCAATCATCGCGAGCAATCAGAGAACTAGCAAGAATAAGATGAAAGCAATTTCGAAAACAAAGTTGATTCTCAATAAGTCAGTTTTGACAGGTCGATCAACACACATCCCAAGAATAGAAGTTTGCACGAGGCTAAACCTAAACTCAATGAAATCCCTTTACTTTGGAGGCCGGCTTACATAAAGGAGGAGGGGGAGGGAGGGCTGCTCGCCATGCCTTGAGTTGTAGGCCAAAAATCAGACTTCCCCTATATTCTTTCCATCCTTAGCTAAGCATCTTTTCCTATTATTCTTATCTCCAAATATAGACTCTATTACATGGTAAGGGCCAATATATAGGTGATTTAACAAAGACTCTCTTGTCACGAAATCATGGAGAATTCAAGATCTTGTGGTCAAATGAAGAACTCATTCCCTGCAGCCCACCAATAGCGTTGTCCATTCACCATCATCGCTACTTTGAACCTTCATTCCTTAAAGAATAACACACTGCTTCAGCAAAGATCATATAGTCCTTCAAGTCATTAGATATACCAAGAAACGAAGTACCGAGCATCTGCGGCTTTATACGCATGAGCTCGAAAGGATCTGGCCGCTGTAGAGGTTGAGTAGTATGCAGTGGGCGACGCCAAGAAGTGATGTCCTCATCATCCTCCCTCTTGCATTTGAGTCGCCCTCGACCTGCTTCCCATCTTCTTCTCCCAAGTAGGGCTTCAAGTCCGCCATGCTAAATGTTGGATTAACCCCAAATTCGCAGTGCAAATCAAGCTCATATGCATTATCATTAATCTTTGCAATTACCTTGAATGGTCCGTCAACATGAGGCATTAATTTAGACTTACGAATCAGAAACCGATCCTTTCTCAAGTGTAATCAAACAAGATCACCCGCTCAAAAAGTAACATGCTTCTTCCCACTTTACCGCAATTTTAGAGATAATAGCATCTCATATGCTCAATGTTGTCTTTAGTCAGCCCATGTATTTTATAATCGTCACAGCTGTTGTTTAGCATCCAAATTTACTTTCTCAAGAAGGAATGGGTAACAAATCAATTGGTGCACGAGGGATAAACCCATACAATAACTGGAAAAGACACATCTTCGTGGTAGAATGTAATGAACCATTATAAGCAAATTCAATATGAGGCAAACATTCTTCCCACATTTTTAAATTCTTTTTTTCAAAACAGCCCAAGCATGGTAGACAAAGTTCGATTAACCACTTCAGCTTTGGCCATCGTTTGGGGATGACAGAAAAGCAAAACATTAATTTAGTTCCCAATTTATTCCACAACGTCGCCAAAAGTGACTAAGGAATTTTGTGCCCTGATTCGAAATTATTGTATTAGGAACACCATGTAAGCTTAACAATTTCACGTAAAGAATAATTCAGCAATGCTGGAAGCATCATCACTCTTGTGACATGGTATGAAGTGTGCCATTTTAGAAAATCTCAATCCATCACAAATATACTATCCCTCCCTCTTAGTTCTAGGCAATCCTAAAACAAAATCCATCTAAATATCCTCCCATGGAATGCTAGGAACAGGAAGAGGCATGTATAAACCATGAGGATTAAGTCGTGACTTAGCTCGCTGACATGTAGGGCGCCGCCAACTAAACGCCAATGTCACAAGATTTTCGCCAAAAGAAATGATCTCGCAAGTATGTCCTCCGCCTTCTTCACACCGAAGTGTCCCATCAAACCACCGCCGCGGCGCCTCCTGTAATAACAAAAGCCCAATGTATCTAGCGGGAATGCATAGCTTGTTAGCGCGAACACAAATCCATCATTGATAACATACTTGTGCTATGTCCTCCTTGTTTCTGTAATTCAACAATATATCCTTGAAATCAGCATCATGCACATATTGTTCTTTGATAGTTTCCAAACCAAAAATTTTAAAGTCAAGTTGTGAAAGAATAGTGTATCGACGCAGACAAAGCATTAGCAATCACATTTTTTTTGCCTTCTTTGTGCTTAATGACATAGGGAAAAGATTCAATGAATTCCACCCATTTCGTGATGTCTACGTTGTTCAACGTTGATTGACTCTTTAATATGCTTAAGTGATTCATGGTCCGAGTGAATGACAAATTCTTTAGGCCATAAATAATGTTGCCAAGTTTGAAGGGTTCAACTAAAGCATATAATTCTTTGTCATAAGCTTCCAGTAGTTCAAAGTAGGTCCACTTTAATTTCACATCGAAATAAGCTATCGGGTTTATTTTCTTGTAACAACACACCACCCAAAAACCAATTCCACTAGCATCGTGATTCGAGCTCAAAACATCTTAGTGAAATCAGTGAAGGCAAAAGAAGGAGCGCAGTCAACTTATCTTTAAAAATCAGAAGGCTCTTCTCAGCAGTAGGCCCCAAGCAAATGGAATACTCTTCTTTTGTGAGCTCATTGAGTGGAGCAAATGACAGTGCTGAAGTCAAAACAAAACGATAGAAACCAAATGAGTCCAAGGAAACTTTCACTTCATGACGGATCATAGAGTAGAGCCAACTCTCAATTGCCTCTATCTTGGCGTGATCAACTTGAATGCCCTCGGGAGTAACAATGTAGCCAAGAAACGAGACTCGATCAAGCAAGTAAAAGTGCACTTCTCATGGTTACCAAACAAACGCGCATTACGAGAACATCAAAACAAAAGACGTAAATGGTCCAAATGTTCCTCCAAAGATTTGTCAGAGATCAAAATATCATCAAAGTAAACTACCACAATTTACCAATGAAAGCCCGCAAAACTTCGCTCATTAGTCTCATGAATGTGCTAGGAGCGTTAGTTGCTTCAAACGGCATGACTAACCACCCATATAAGTCTAACTTAGTTTTGAACGCTGTTTTCCACTCATCTCCTAACTTCATGCGAATTTGGTGGTACCCACTACGCAAGTCAACTTTAGAGAATACAATAGAGCCACTTAATTCATTTGCATATCATCTAACCTAGGAATAGGATGACGATATCAATTGTAATATTATTAATGGCTCGATAATCAACACATGCGCCATGAGCCATCTTTCTTGGTACTAAAATGACCTGAACCAAGACAAGGACTAAGAGATTCACGACACACCCTTTATCAAGCAATTTTCGGACTTGTCATTTAATCTCCTTCGCTCCTCGCCAGTGGTTGGTACTATGATATGCCATGCGGCAGTTGCCAAATACACCGGGATGAGGTCAATTTGGTGTTCTATCCGCTAATTGGTGGCAATCCCGATGGTACTTCTTTCTGAAGACGCCCTCAATATTCCTGCAAAAGGTGAGTGATAAAGACGAGGCAAAGAAGAAGGTATATCGCCAAGTTAAATAAGGTCTTTGAGCAAACAAGAGCGTAGCAAACAGATTCAGTAGTTTCTAGCCTATCCAAATCAGATTTAGTAGCTAGCATAACGGATCCCTTCAATTTAATTTCATTCCCATTAAATTCCGAGGTTTTTTTTAGTTTGTTGCACAAACTCTTTAGCCACAATTTGGTTCTCACTTAGTAGATGGTTCTGATTCCTTTCTATTAACTCTAGCAAGTTCATATCTTTTAACAATTTGCTCAGACTCATAGGATGCAAGACAATTTTTTTCTTTAAACAGAGAGAGTATTGGTTGGTCCTACCATGGTGCATATAATCAGATTATATTGCCAAGGTCACTTAAAGTAACATTGAACAAGCTTGCATAGGAACAACATCGCAATCAACATAATCATGATATGAACCCATAGCTAAATGTACTCTTACCGCATTTGTGCTACCTTTAGTTTACCATTGTTGAACCATTGAATATGATAATAAAGGGATGTGGTCTCGTCACAAAGCAAGCTTCTCCACCATATCCATATTTTGCCAAATTGTTACAACTCCCTCCATCGACAATGATGCGAATCGACGCTCATTGACGACTCCTTTAGTTTGGAATAGATTATGGCGCCGATTGTTTCTACGCGAGGAACCTTAGCACTTAGCACGCTGCTGTATTATAATGCTCAAACATTTGTCTCTGATCTTCAGCTCCAACATGTTCCTCCTCATGATCGTGTTCGTTGTCTTCGCCTCGCAGGTTTCGGGCCAAAGCATAGCATATGTCTCATCGCTTTGAGGTCACTAGCGTAAGAGTACTCACCATCGTCACAGATGATCAAAACTCTTTGGTCGATACCCCGCATCAAGTGTCCATAGCCTTTGCATCGATGGCATTGTACATCCTTTGTTCGGCCCCTGGCCGGCTACAACCGATGAAGAACTTTTATGCGAGCTTGTGGTACCGATTTGGTTGAGCCGGGAGCCTGTGGGGTTGTATTGGATGTAGTGGGACGCTGTTTGTTGTTTGAGGATGAAGGCGTGGATTGATGGGTGAACGGAATGTTGGGGGTGCGCAGTGTCCATGATCCCTGTATGCACTGGCAGAAAAATTCTAGCTCGTGGTCCTCGCAAGTTATGCCTCAAGATTTAACGCTCAAATTTTGAAAGCAAGGTGGAATAATCTAGTAATGGAGTTGTAATTTTTATAATCAAGAATGTCTTGAATTTCACGATTCAACCCTCCCCAAAAACCTAGCCATAGATGCTTCCTCGTCTTCTACTAACCCACATCGCAAACATACCCATCTCAGAATTTTGATAGTACTCTTCCACTGCATTTGTTACCTTGTTGTAAGCTGCCAGCATCTTATTTAACAATTCACGAGCATAACACGATGGAACAAACCTATGCCTCATAAGTAATTTCAGAGCTTCCCAGTGGTGGGTATGTGAGCAAAGATGATTACTTACAGTTGTTCTCTCCACCAAAATGTATTTTAAACTTAGAACTCACTAGTGGCATTTCTAACTCATTCCCTCCTCCTCAGATAATCATGGCATTCAAATTTTTGATCAACTAGTAGTTTCAAGTGAGGTAACCATCGTGATCATATTTCCCATTGAAAGGGCACAAAGGAATCAACTTTTTAGCATGAGAGTTGTCACGATCACGCATTCAATACGCTGGGGATGTCACCCATACCTTGGCCGGTTGAAGTCAAGAATCACGGGTGAGCACGATCATTGTTGGGCTCCTGAAAGATGCTCATCTCGTGTCATCAAAGATAGTGCATAGTTGTTAACGCTATCATCATCCATGTCGGCGCCTGGCCACAGCTTGGGCCAGGCCGATTGGGCGCTGCGTCGCAGAACTGGCCGGAAAATGAAAGAAAGAAGGGGAACATCAAGCAGACATTTGAGGAGCTCTGGACGGCTAGCATCCGTGGGGCAGAATAGGCTGCTGGCAGGCACTGCAAGTCCATCAAGACGAGCCAAAATGGTGGTAAGGGTAGTGTTAGTAGTTTCTGTGCCGCCTCGATGGCCTTTGAGTCTATCTTCCGACTCTCAAGTTGAGCCACCGCCATTGGTTAGCCGCACATCCTCAAGTGAGTCTGGTCTGGCCGAAGCCACACAAACGCCAAATGAGAAATGATTCCTTCAGACGGGGAGAGTGGTTCATCAAAGACTCAAGTATCCCCGATATTGTTAGTGGAAAAGGAAACAAAGAACTCAATTATAGAGTCCCTATTCACTACTAGGATGTGGTGACAAGTCTCTCGATTCTCACGCTTAAACCAGATTCTTACCAATTCTCACCTAGCAAGCGGGGTGAACGGCCAATGGCGTGTGTCAAATGTCCCTCCAAAGTTGAGAGAAGCGATTGCTGTGTGGAACGAAACAAGACTGCATGTAGTAAAAAGGTGGAGCTAGGACAAGCTTCGGCAGGTAGCAAGGATTAGCAATAACTCAATTCAGCAATTGCAAGTTGAAAAATTCGTCAGCATTAGAACTAGTCAGCGTTGCTGATCCTAGTCCGCACCAGCGAAAAGCTAATCAATGCCAAGCAAGGTAAAGGCCTAAAGGGGGGCCTGCAAAAAGATGAAAGACAATGGCTTCACCGAAGTTGGAAGGCTTGAAAAGGCAAACCGGCCCACAGGTAGTGATACACACTAACACAAGACACAAAGAAGAAGAAAATTGGCTCAAACGGAGAAGGTCGGAATTTCGAACTTCCGGGACTGCTTTTGAGGCCCTAAACCATGTTTTTTGGGGTCGAACAAAATTTTCAGAGCCTCGAAACAAAAATCTCTTGCTCGGGTCAAGCTTTGAGTACTGAACAAATTCTTAATCGGAGGTCGATGCAAAAGTATATGGCAGCCAGACAAGGTGTCCGGAGGGGGTCCAAAACCACATCAAAAGGAAAACTAGATCCTAAAATTGAGAGGTGCAAGAAGCTAATTTCTTCCTATCACCGTGACAAACTGCTATAAAGCAAAGCTAGGGAAACCGCAAAGAAACTTTCCTTCCTCCGATCCTTTTCCAAACAATTATCTTCCTTTTCCCGTGAAACCGATTATGGAAATAAAAAGACCTCTTCTTGGATTTTTTTTTCCTTCCGCTTTTTTTTTTCCTTTTTTTTTCCTTTTTTTTTTCTTCCTTTTTTTCTCGCTTAGGAAACAACACGGTTGGGTTTCACGGCATGCACTTGTAGCGGGTACGCTTGGAATTCACAGACATCAAGAATAAAAGATTGATGCGAAAGGCTTAAAGGATCCGTAGCACCAGAGAAGAGGGATGGACTAGACAATTTACTAGAACTAGAAATCAAAGAATTAGACTTGACAATGCAAATCAAAAATTCAAAGCACAAATACTAAAAAGGAACAATGCAAGGCGCAGATGGTTTTGGACAATGGATAACCTATTACTATTTTTTTTTTTTCTACTTTTTTCTTTGACTTTAGGATGAATCAATCTACTACTAAAGAAAACAGAAGTCTCTCACCGATAAACCGTAAGTTCGATACCAACGGACGTATAAAGGTACCCGATCTTCGATGAGATAGATAAGTGTCGATTTGGTGGAATTGACCTCACGATCCGACTATAACTCAGACGACGACGCTATACTTTAGCAATCGCCGAACTAACTCCAAAAGGTTATTGACTTTGTCAAGGCAGTACTTCCGCCAACTCGACACGTAAGTTCAATCTTTACGAGCAATCGAGAACTAGCAAGAATAAGATGAAAGCACTTCTGAAAAACAAAGTTGATTCGAATAAGTCAGTCTTTTACAGTGGTCGCATCGACTAACTCAAGAATAGAAGTTTGCACGAGGCTAAACCTAAACTCAATGAAATCCCTAGTGCAACCGGTGCATTTTGAGTGTTTCGCTCGGTGCAAGCTTTCACAAAATCCACCTATTCGGATCTTGATATGTATGAAATTAACATCAATGCGAATTCGACCAAAACAAGCTCCAACAAGACTAACAACACTTACGAGGGCAATCCGGTGTGTCTTTGGAGTGTTTCACTTCGGGGCAAACTTTCATAATGTCCACTTGTTCGGATCGGTTTGAATGAAGTTAACACGAGGCGAAATCGAGCGAAACAAGCTCCAATGAGACCGGCGACACGTAGGAGTGCAACCGGTGCATTTTGAGTGTTTCGCTCGGTGCAAGCTTTCACAAAATCCACCTATTCGGATCTTGATATGTATGAAATTAACATCAATGCGAATTCGACCGAAAACAAGCTCCAACAAGACTAACAACACTTACGAGGGCAATCCGGTGTGTCTTGAGTGTTTAAGCCGGGGCAAACTTTCATAATGTCCACTTGTTCGGATCGGTTTGAATGAAGTTAACACGAGCGAAATCGAGCGAAACAAGCTCCAATGAGACCGGCGACACGTAGGAGTGCAACCGGTGCATTTTGAGTGTTTCGCTCGGTGCAAGCTTTCACAAAATCCACCTATTCGGATCTTGATATGTATGAAATTAACATCAATGCGAATTCGACCAAAACAAGCTCCAACAAGACTAACAACACTTACGAGGGCAATCCGGTGTGTCTTGAGTGTTTAAGCCGGGCAAACTTTCATAATGTCCACTTGTTCGGATCGGTTTGAATGAAGTTAACACGAGGCGAAATCGAAGCGAAACAAGCTCCAATGAGACCGCGACACGTAGGAGTGCAACCGGTGCATTTTGGAGTGTTTCGCTCGGTGCAAGCTTTCACAAAATCCACCTATTCGGATCTTGATATGTATGAAATTAACATCAATGCGAATTCGACCGAAAACAAGCTCCAACAAGACTAACAACACTTACGAGGGCAATCCGGTGTGTCTTGAGTGTTTAAGCCGGGGCAAACTTTCATAATGTCCACTTGTTCGGATCGGTTTGAATGAAGTTAACACGAGGCGAAATCGAGCGAAACAAGCTCCAATGAGACCGGCGACACGTAGGAGTGCAACCGGTGCATTTTGAGTGTTTCGCTCGGTGCAAGCTTTCACAAAATCCACCTATTCGGATCTTGATATGTATGAAATTAACATCAATGCGAATTCGACCAAAACAAGCTCCAACAAGACTAACAACACTTACGAGGGCAATCCGGTGTGTCTTGAGTGTTTAAGCCGGGCAAACTTTCATAATGTCCACTTGTTCGGATCGGTTTGAATGAAGTTAACACGAGCGAAATCGAGCGAAACAAGCTCCAATGAGACCGGCGACACGTAGGAGTGCAACCGGTGCATTTTGGAGTGTTTCGCTCGGTGCAAGCTTTCACAAAATCCACCTATTCGGATCTTGATATGTATGAAATTAACATCAATGCGAATTCGACCAAAAACAAGCTCCAACAAGACTAACAACACTTACGAGGGCAATCCGGTGTGTCTTCGGAGTGTTTCGCTTCGGGGCAAACTTTCATAATGTCCACTTGTTCGGATCGCGGTTAGAATGAAGTTAACACCAGAGCGAAATCGAGCGAAACAAGCTCCAATGAGACCGGCGACACGTAGGAGTGCAACCCGGTGCATTTTCGGAGTGTTTCGCTCCGGTGCAAGCTTTCACAAAATCCACCTATTCGGATCTTGATATGTATGAAATTAACATCAATGCGAATTCGACCAAAAACAAGCTCCAACAAGACTAACAACACTTACGAGGGCAATCCGGTGTGTCTTGAGTGTTTAAGCCGGGCAAACTTTCATAATGTCCACTTGTTCGGATCGGTTTGAATGAAGTTAACACGAGAGCGAAATCGAGCGAAACAAGCTCCAATGAGACCGGCGACACGTAGGAGTGCAACCGGTGCATTTTGAGTGTTTCGCTCGGTGCAAGCTTTCACAAAATCCACCTATTCGGATCTTGATATGTATGAAATTAACATCAATGCGAATTCGACCGAAAACAAGCTCCAACAAGACTAACAACACTTACGAGGGCAATCCG
This sequence comes from Guadua angustifolia, assembly GCA_036346375.1. Classification (NCBI taxonomy): domain Eukaryota; kingdom Viridiplantae; phylum Streptophyta; class Magnoliopsida; order Poales; family Poaceae; genus Guadua; species Guadua angustifolia. The sequence continues at coordinate 56,501 of JAYEVE010001237.1, read as the reverse complement.
GTGTGTCTTGAGTGTTTAAGCCGGGCAAACTTTCATAATGTCCACTTGTTCGGATCGGTTTGAATGAAGTTAACACGAGGCGAAATCGAGCGAAACAAGCTCCAATGAGACCGGCGACACGTAGGAGTGCAACCGGTGCATTTTGAGTGTTTCGCTCGGTGCAAGCTTTCACAAAATCCACCTATTCGGATCTTGATATGTATGAAATTAACATCAATGCGAATTCGACCAAAAACAAGCTCCAACAAGACTAACAACACTTACGAGGGCAATCCGGTGTGTCTTGAGTGTTTAAGCCGGGCAAACTTTCATAATGTCCACTTGTTCGGATCGGTTTGAATGAAGTTAACACGAGCGAAATCGAAGCGAAACAAGCTCCAATGAGACCGGCGACACGTAGGAGTGCAACCGGTGCATTTTGGAGTGTTTCGCTCGGTGCAAGCTTTCACAAAATCCACCTATTCGGATCTTGATATGTATGAAATTAACATCAATGCGAATTCGACCAAAAACAAGCTCCAACAAGACTAACAACACTTACGAGGGCAATCCGGTGTGTCTTGAGTGTTTAAGCCGGGCAAACTTTCATAATGTCCACTTGTTCGGATCGGTTTGAATGAAGTTAACACGAGGCGAAATCGAGCGAAACAAGCTCCAATGAGACCGGCGACACGTAGGAGTGCAACCGGTGCATTTTGAGTGTTTCGCTCGGTGCAAGCTTTCACAAAATCCACCTATTCGGATCTTGATATGTATGAAATTAACATCAATGCGAATTCGACCGAAAACAAGCTCCAACAAGACTAACAACACTTACGAGGGCAATCCGGTGTGTCTTGAGTGTTTAAGCCGGGCAAACTTTCATAATGTCCACTTGTTCGGATCCGGTTTGAATGAAGTTAACACGAGAGCGAAATCGAGCGAAACAAGCTCCAATGAGACCGGCGACACGTAGGAGTGCAACCGGTGCATTTTGGAGTGTTTCGCTCCGGTGCAAGCTTTCACAAAATCCACCTATTCGGATCTTGATATGTATGAAATTAACATCAATGCGAATTCGACCAAAAACAAGCTCCAACAAGACTAACAACACTTACGAGGGCAATCCGGTGTGTCTTGAGTGTTTAAGCTTGGGGCAAACTTTCATAATGTCCACTTGTTCGGATCGGTTTGAATGAAGTTAACACGAGGCGAAATCGAAGCGAAACAAGCTCCAATGAGACCGGCGACACGTAGGAGTGCAACCGGTGCATTTTGAGTGTTTCGCTCGGTGCAAGCTTTCACAAAATCCACCTATTCGGATCTTGATATGTATGAAATTAACATCAATGCGAATTCGACCGAAAACAAGCTCCAACAAGACTAACAACACTTACGAGGGCAATCCGGTGTGTCTTGAGTGTTTAAGCCGGGCAAACTTTCATAATGTCCACTTGTTCGGATCGGTTTGAATGAAGTTAACACGAGAGCGAAATCGAGCGAAACAAGCTCCAATGAGACCGGCGACACGTAGGAGTGCAACCGGTGCATTTTCGTGGTGTTTCGCTCGGTGCAAGCTTTCACAAAATCCACCTATTCGGATCTTGATATGTATGAAATTAACATCAATGCGAATTCGACCGAAAACAAGCTCCAACAAGACTAACAACACTTACGAGGGCAATCCGGTGTGTCTTGAGTGTTTAAGCCGGGCAAACTTTCATAATGTCCACTTGTTCGGATCGGTTTGAATGAAGTTAACACGAGGCGAAATCGAGAAAACAAGCTCCAATGAGACCGGCGACACGTAGGAGTGCAACCGGTGCATTTTGAGTGTTTCGCTCGGTGCAAGCTTTCACAAAATCCACCTATTCGGATCTTGATATGTATGAAATTAACATCAATGCGAATTCGACCAAAACAAGCTCCAACAAGACTAACAACACTTACGAGGGCAATCCGGTGTGTCTTGAGTGTTTAAGCCGGGCAAACTTTCATAATGTCCACTTGTTCGGATCGGTTTGAATGAAGTTAACACGAGGCGAAATCGAAGCGAAACAAGCTCCAATGAGACCGGCGACACGTAGGAGTGCAACCGGTGCATTTTGAGTGTTTCGCTCGGTGCAAGCTTTCACAAAATCCACCTATTCGGATCTTGATATGTATGAAATTAACATCAATGCGAATTCGACCAAAAACAAGCTCCAACAAGACTAACAACACTTACGAGGGCAATCCGGTGTGTCTTGAGTGTTTAAGCCGGGGCAAACTTTCATAATGTCCACTTGTTCGGATCGGTTTGAATGAAGTTAACACGAGGCGAAATCGAAGAAACAAGCTCCAATGAGACCGGCGACACGTAGGAGTGCAACCCGGTGCATTTTGAGTGTTTCGCTCGGTGCAAGCTTTCACAAAATCCACCTATTCGGATCTTGATATGTATGAAATTAACATCAATGCGAATTCGACCAAAAAACAAGCTCCAACAAGACTAACAACACTTACGAGGGCAATCCGGTGTGTCTTGAGTGTTTAAGCCGGGCAAACTTTCATAATGTCCACTTGTTCGGATCGGTTTGAATGAAGTTAACACGAGAGCGAAATCGAGCGAAACAAGCTCCAATGAGACCGGCGACACGTAGGAGTGCAACCGGTGCATTTTAGAGTGTTTCGCTCGGTGCAAGCTTTCACAAAATCCACCTATTCGGATCTTGATATGTATGAAATTAACATCAATGCGAATTCGACCAAAACAAGCTCCAACAAGACTAACAACACTTACGAGGGCAATCCGGTGTGTCTTGAGTGTTTAAGCCGGGCAAACTTTCATAATGTCCACTTGTTCGGATCCCGGTTTGAATGAAGTTAACACCAGAGCGAAATCGAGCGAAACAAGCTCCAATGAGACCGGCGACACGTAGGAGTGCAACCCGGTGCATTTTCAGAGTGTTTCGCTCTGGTGCAAGCTTTCACAAAATCCACCTATTCGGATCTTGATATGTATGAAATTAACATCAATGCGAATTCGACCGAAAACAAGCTCCAACAAGACTAACAACACTTACGAGGGCAATCCGGTGTGTCTTGAGTGTTTAAGCCGGGCAAACTTTCATAATGTCCACTTGTTCGGATCGGTTTGAATGAAGTTAACACGAGAGCGAAATCGGCGAAACAAGCTCCAATGAGACCGGCGACACGTAGGAGTGCAACCGGTGCATTTTCGGAGTGTTTCGCTCGGTGCAAGCTTTCACAAAATCCACCTATTCGGATCTTGATATGTATGAAATTAACATCAATGCGAATTCGACCGAAAACAAGCTCCAACAAGACTAACAACACTTACGAGGGCAATCCGGTGTGTCTTCGGAGTGTTTAAGCTTCGGGGCAAACTTTCATAATGTCCACTTGTTCGGATCGCGGTTAGAATGAAGTTAACACGAGGCGAAATCGAGCGAAAAAAGCTCCAATGAGACCGGCGACACGTAGGAGTGCAACACTTTTCGGGGTGTTTCGCTCCGGTGCAAACTTTCACAAAATCCACCTATTCGGATCTTGATATGTATGAAATTAACATCAATGCGAATTCGACCAAAACAAGCTCCAACAAGACTAACAACACTTACGAGGGCAATCCGGTGTGTCTTGAGTGTTTAAGCCGGGGCAAACTTTCATAATGTCCACTTGTTCGGATCGGTTTGAATGAAGTTAACACGAGGCGAAATCGAGCGAAACAAGCTCCAATGAGACCGGCGACACGTAGGAGTGCAACCGGTGCATTTTGAGTGTTTCGCTCGGGTGCAAGCTTTCACAAAATCCGCCTATTCGGATCTTGATATGTATGAAATTAACATCAATGCGAATTCGACCGAAAACAAGCTCCAACAAGACTAACAACACTTACGAGGGCAATCCGGTGTGTCTTGAGTGTTTAAGCCGGGGCAAACTTTCATAATGTCCACTTGTTCGGATCGGTTTGAATGAAGTTAACACGAGGCGAAATCGGCGAAACAAGCTCCAATGAGACCGGCGACACGTAGGAGTGCAACCGGTGCATTTTGAGTGTTTCGCTCGGTGCAAGCTTTCACAAAATCCACCTATTCGGATCTTGATATGTATGAAATTAACATCAATGCGAATTCGACCAAAACAAGCTCCAACAAGACTAACAACACTTACGAGGGCAATCCGGTGTGTCTTGAGTGTTTAAGCCGGGGCAAACTTTCATAATGTCCACTTGTTCGGATCCGGTTTGAATGAAGTTAACACGAGGCGAAATCGAAGCGAAACAAGCTCCAATGAGACCGGCGACACGTAGGAGTGCAACCGGTGCATTTTGAGTGTTTCGCTCGGTGCAAGCTTTCACAAAATCCACCTATTCGGATCTTGATATGTATGAAATTAACATCAATGCGAATTCGACCGAAACAAGCTCCAACAAGACTAACAACACTTACGAGGGCAATCCGGTGTGTCTTGAGTGTTTCGCTTCGGGGCAAACTTTCATAATGTCCACTTGTTCGGATCGCGGTTAGAATGAAGTTAACACTATGCGAAATCAAGCGAAACAAGCTCCAATGAGACCGGCGACACGTAGGAGTGCAACCCGGTGCATTTTCGGAGTGTTTCGCTCCGGTGCAAGCTTTCACAAAATCCACCTATTCGGATCTTGATATGTATGAAATTAACATCAATGCGAATTCGACCGAAAACAAGCTCCAACAAGACTAACAACACTTACGAGGGCAATCCGGTGTGTCTTGAGTGTTTAAGGGGCAAACTTTCATAATGTCCACTTGTTCGGATCCGGTTTGAATGAAGTTAACACGAGGCGAAATCGAGCGAAACAAGCTCCAATGAGACCGGCGACACGTAGGAGTGCAACCGGTGCATTTTGAGTGTTTCGCTCGGTGCAAGCTTTCACAAAATCCACCTATTCGGATCTTGATATGTATGAAATTAACATCAATGCGAATTCGACCGAAAACAAGCTCCAACAAGACTAACAACACTTACGAGGGCAATCCGGTGTGTCTTGAGTGTTTAAGCCGGGGCAAACTTTCATAATGTCCACTTGTTCGGATCGGTTTGAATGAAGTTAACACGAGCGAAATCGAAGCGAAACAAGCTCCAATGAGACCGGCGACACGTAGGAGTGCAACCGGTGCATTTTGAGTGTTTCGCTCGGTGCAAGCTTTCACAAAATCCACCTATTCGGATCTTGATATGTATGAAATTAACATCAATGCGAATTCGACCGAAAACAAGCTCCAACAAGACTAACAACACTTACGAGGGCAATCCGGTGTGTCTTGAGTGTTTAAGCCGGGCAAACTTTCATAATGTCCACTTGTTCGGATCGGTTTGAATGAAGTTAACACGAGAGCGAAATCGAAGCGAAACAAGCTCCAATGAGAACGGCGACACGTAGGAGTGCAACCGAGTGCATTTTCGGAGTGTTTCGCTCCGGTGCAAGCTTTCACAAAATCCACCTATTCGGAACATGATATGTACGAAATTAAAATCAATGCGAATTCGACCGAAACAAGCTCCAACAAGACTAACAACACTTACGTGGGCAATCCGGTGTGTCTTCGGAGTGTTTCGCTTCGGGGCAAACTTTCATAATGTCCACTTGTTCGGATCCCGGTTTGAATGAAGTTAACACCAGAGCGAAATCAAGCGAAAAAAGCTCCAATGAGACCGGCGACACGTAGGAGTGCAAGCCGGTGCATTTTCGGGGTGTTTCGCTCCGGTGCAAACTTTCACAAAATCCACCTATTCGGATCTTGATATGTATGAAATTAACATCAATGCGAATTCGACCGAAACAAGCTCCAACAAGACTAACAACACTTACGAGGGCAATCCGGTGTGTCTTGAGTGTTTAAGCCGGGCAAACTTTCATAATGTCCACTTGTTCGGATCGGTTTGAATGAAGTTAACACCAGAGCGAAATCGAGCGAAACAAGCTCCAATGAGACCGGCGACACGTAGGAGTGCAACCGGTGCATTTTCGGAGTGTTTCGCTCCGGTGCAAGCTTTCACAAAATCCACCTATTCGGATCTTGATATGTATGAAATTAACATCAATGCGAATTCGACCGAAAACAAGCTCCAACAAGACTAACAACACTTACGAGGGCAATCCGGTGTGTCTTGAGTGTTTAAGCCGGGCAAACTTTCATAATGTCCACTTGTTCGGATCCGGTTTGAATGAAGTTAACACGAGGCGAAATCGAGCGAAACAAGCTCCAATGAGACCGGCGACACGTAGGAGTGCAACCGGTGCATTTTCGGAGTGTTTCGCTCCGGTGCAAGCTTTCACAAAATCCACCTATTCGGATCTTGATATGTATGAAATTAACATCAATGCGAATTCGACCGAAAACAAGCTCCAACAAGACTAACAACACTTACGAGGGCAATCCGGTGTGTCTTGAGTGTTTCGCTTCGGGGCAAACTTTCATAATGTCCACTTGTTCGGATCCGGTTTGAATGAAGTTAACACCAGAGCGAAATCGAGCGAAACAAGCTCCAATGAGACCGGCGACACGTAGGAGTGCAACCCGGTGCATTTTCGGAGTGTTTCGCTCCGGTGCAAGCTTTCACAAAATCCACCTATTCGGATCTTGATATGTATGAAATTAACATCAATGCGAATTCGACCGAAACAAGCTCCAACAAGACTAACAACACTTACGAGGGCAATCCGGTGTGTCTTGAGTGTTTAAGCCGGGCAAACTTTCATAATGTCCACTTGTTCGGATCGGTTTGAATGAAGTTAACACGAGGCGAAATCGAAGCGAAACAAGCTCCAATGAGACCGGCGACACGTAGGAGTGCAACCGGTGCATTTTGAGTGTTTCGCTCGGTGCAAGCTTTCACAAAATCCACCTATTCGGATCTTGATATGTATGAAATTAACATCAATGCGAATTCGACCAAAACAAGCTCCAACAAGACTAACAACACTTACGAGGGCAATCCGGTGTGTCTTGAGTGTTTAAGCCGGGGCAAACTTTCATAATGTCCACTTGTTCGGATCGGTTTGAATGAAGTTAACACGAGAGCGAAATCGAGCGAAACAAGCTCCAATGAGACCGGCGACACGTAGGAGTGCAACCGGTGCATTTTGAGTGTTTCGCTCGGTGCAAGCTTTCACAAAATCCACCTATTCGGATCTTGATATGTATGAAATTAACATCAATGCGAATTCGACCAAAAACAAGCTCCAACAAGACTAACAACACTTACGAGGGCAATCCGGTGTGTCTTGAGTGTTTAAGCCGGGCAAACTTTCATAATGTCCACTTGTTCGGATCGGTTTGAATGAAGTTAACACCAGAGCGAAATCGAGCGAAACAAGCTCCAATGAGACCGGCGACACGTAGGAGTGCAACCGGTGCATTTTCGGAGTGTTTCGCTCCGGTGCAAGCTTTCACAAAATCCACCTATTCGGATCTTGATATGTATGAAATTAACATCAATGCGAATTCGACCGAAAACAAGCTCCAACAAGACTAACAACACTTACGAGGGCAATCCGGTGTGTCTTGAGTGTTTAAGCCGGGCAAACTTTCATAATGTCCACTTGTTCGGATCGGTTTGAATGAAGTTAACACGAGGCGAAATCGAGCGAAACAAGCTCCAATGAGACCGGCGACACGTAGGAGTGCAACCGGTGCATTTTGAGTGTTTCGCTCCGGTGCAAGCTTTCACAAAATCCACCTATTCGGATCTTGATATGTATGAAATTAACATCAATGCGAATTCGACCAAAAACAAGCTCCAACAAGACTAACAACACTTACGAGGGCAATCCGGTGTGTCTTGAGTGTTTAAGCCGGGCAAACTTTCATAATGTCCACTTGTTCGGATCGGTTTGAATGAAGTTAACACGAGCGAAATCGAGCGAAACAAGCTCCAATGAGACCGGCGACACGTAGGAGTGCAACCGGTGCATTTTGGAGTGTTTCGCTCCGGTGCAAGCTTTCACAAAATCCACCTATTCGGATCTTGATATGTATGAAATTAACATCAATGCGAATTCGACCGAAAACAAGCTCCAACAAGACTAACAACACTTACGAGGGCAATCCGGTGTGTCTTCGGAGTGTTTCGCTTCGGGGCAAACTTTCATAATGTCCACTTGTTCGGATCCGGTTTGAATGAAGTTAACACGAGGCGAAATCGAAGCGAAACAAGCTCCAATGAGACCGGCGACACGTAGGAGTGCAACCCGGTGCATTTTGAGTGTTTCGCTCGGTGCAAGCTTTCACAAAATCCACCTATTCGGATCTTGATATGTATGAAATTAACATCAATGCGAATTCGACCGAAAACAAGCTCCAACAAGACTAACAACACTTACGAGGGCAATCCGGTGTGTCTTGAGTGTTTCGCTTCGGGGCAAACTTTCATAATGTCCACTTGTTCGGATCGCGGTTTGAATGAAGTTAACACCAGAGCGAAATCGAGCGAAACAAGCTCCAATGAGACCGGCGACACGTAGGAGTGCAACCGGTGCATTTTGAGTGTTTCGCTCCGGTGCAAGCTTTCACAAAATCCACCTATTCGGATCTTGATATGTATGAAATTAACATCAATGCGAATTCGACCGAAAACAAGCTCCAACAAGACTAACAACACTTACGAGGGCAATCCGGTGTGTCTTGAGTGTTTAAGCCGGGCAAACTTTCATAATGTCCACTTGTTCGGATCGGTTTGAATGAAGTTAACACGAGCGAAATCGAGCGAAACAAGCTCCAATGAGACCGGCGACACGTAGGAGTGCAACCCGGTGCATTTTGAGTGTTTCGCTCCGGTGCAAGCTTTCACAAAATCCACCTATTCGGATCTTGATATGTATGAAATTAACATCAATGCGAATTCGACCGAAACAAGCTCCAACAAGACTAACAACACTTACGAGGGCAATCCGGTGTGTCTTGAGTGTTTAAGCCGGGGCAAACTTTCATAATGTCCACTTGTTCGGATCGCGGTTAGAATGAAGTTAACACCAGAGCGAAATCGAGCGAAAAAAGCTCCAATGAGACCGGCGACACGTAGGAGTGCAACCGGTGCATTTTCGGGGTGTTTCGCTCCGGTGCAAACTTTCACAAAATCCACCTATTCGGATCTTGATATGTATGAAATTAACATCAATGCGAATTCGACCGAAAACAAGCTCCAACAAGACTAACAACACCTACGAGGGCAATTCGGTGTGTCTTGAGTGTTTAAGCGGGCAAACTTTCATAATGTCCACTTGTTCGGATCGGTTTGAATGAAGTTAACACGAGGCGAAATCGAGCGAAACAAGCTCCAATGAGACCGGCGACACGTAGGAGTGCAACCGGTGCATTTTGAGTGTTTCGCTCGGTGCAAGCTTTCACAAAATCCACCTATTCGGATCTTGATATGTATGAAATTAACATCAATGCGAATTCGACCGAAACAAGCTCCAACAAGACTAACAACACTTACGAGGGCAATCCGGTGTGTCTTGAGTGTTTAAGCGGGCAAACTTTCATAATGTCCACTTGTTCGGATCGGTTTGAATGAAGTTAACACCAGAGCGAAATCGAGCGAAACAAGCTCCAATGAGACCGGCGACACGTAGGAGTGCAACCCGGTGCATTTTCGGAGTGTTTCGCTCTGGTGCAAGCTTTCACAAAATCCACCTATTCGGATCTTGATATGTATGAAATTAACATCAATCCGAATTCGAAAGAAACAAGCTCCAACAAGACTAACAACACTTACGAGGGCAATCCGGTGTGTCTTGAGTGTTTAAGCCGGGCAAACTTTCATAATGTCCACTTGTTCGGATCGGTTTGAATGAAGTTAACACGAGCGAAATCGAGCGAAACAAGCTCCAATGAGACCGGCGACACGTAGGAGTGCAACCCGGTGCATTTTCGGAGTGTTTCGCTCCGGTGCAAGCTTTCACAAAATCCACCTATTCGGATCTTGATATGTATGAAATTAACATCAATGCGAATTCGACCGAAAACAAGCTCCAACAAGACTAACAACACTTACGAGGGCAATCCGGTGTGTCTTGAGTGTTTAAGCCGGGCAAACTTTCATAATGTCCACTTGTTCGGATCGGTTTGAATGAAGTTAACACGAGGCGAAATCGAAGCGAAACAAGCTCCAATGAGACCGGCGACACGTAGGAGTGCAACCGGTGCATTTTCGGAGTGTTTCGCTCGGTGCAAGCTTTCACAAAATCCACCTATTCGGATCTTGATATGTATGAAATTAACATCAATGCGAATTCGACCGAAAACAAGCTCCAACAAGACTAACAACACTTACGAGGGCAATCCGGTGTGTCTTGAGTGTTTAAGCTTCGGGGCAAACTTTCATAATGTCCACTTGTTCGGATCTCGGTTTGAATGAAGTTAACACGAGGCGAAATCGAGCGAAACAAGCTCCAATGAGACCGGCGACACGTAGGAGTGCAACCGGTGCATTTTCGGAGTGTTTCGCTCGGTGCAAGCTTTCACAAAATCCACCTATTCGGATCTTGATATGTATGAAATTAACATCAATGCGAATTCGACCGAAACAAGCTCCAACAAGACTAACAACACTTACGAGGGCAATCCGGTGTGTCTTGAGTGTTTAAGCCGGGCAAACTTTCATAATGTCCACTTGTTCGGATCGGTTTGAATGAAGTTAACACGAGAGCGAAATCGAAGCGAAACAAGCTCCAATGAGACCGGCGACACGTAGGAGTGCAACCCGTGCATTTTGAGTGTTTCGCTCGGTGCAAGCTTTCACAAAATCCACCTATTCGGAACATGATATGTATGAAATTAACATCAATGCGAATTCGACCAAAAACAAGCTCCAACAAGACTAACAACACTTACGAGGGCAATCCGGTGTGTCTTGAGTGTTTAAGCCGGGGCAAACTTTCATAATGTCCACTTGTTCGGATCGGTTTGAATGAAGTTAACACGAGGCGAAATCGAGCGAAACAAGCTCCAATGAGACCGGCGACACGTAGGAGTGCAACCGGTGCATTTTGGTGTGTTTCGCTCGGTGCAAGCTTTCACAAAATCCACCTATTCGGATCTTGATATGTATGAAATTAACATCAATGCGAATTCGACCAAAAACAAGCTCCAACAAGACTAACAACACTTACGAGGGCAATCCGGTGTGTCTTGAGTGTTTAAGCCGGGCAAACTTTCATAATGTCCACTTGTTCGGATCCGGTTTGAATGAAGTTAACACGAGGCGAAATCGAAGCGAAACAAGCTCCAATGAGACCGGCGACACGTAGGAGTGCAACCGGTGCATTTTGGAGTGTTTCGCTCGGTGCAAGCTTTCACAAAATCCACCTATTCGGATCTTGATATGTATGAAATTAACATCAATGCGAATTCGACCAAAACAAGCTCCAACAAGACTAACAACACTTACGAGGGCAATCCGGTGTGTCTTGAGTGTTTAAGCCGGGGCAAACTTTCATAATGTCCACTTGTTCGGATCCCGGTTTGAATGAAGTTAACACCAGAGCGAAATCGAGCGAAACAAGCTCCAATGAGACCGGCGACACGTAGGAGTGCAACCGGTGCATTTTCGGAGTGTTTCGCTCGGTGCAAGCTTTCACAAAATCCACCTATTCGGATCTTGATATGTATGAAATTAACATCAATGCGAATTCGACCAAAAACAAGCTCCAACAAGACTAACAACACTTACGAGGGCAATCCGGTGTGTCTTGAGTGTTTAAGCCGGGGCAAACTTTCATAATGTCCACTTGTTCGGATCGGTTTGAATGAAGTTAACACGAGGCGAAATCGAGCGAAACAAGCTCCAATGAGACCGGCGACACGTAGGAGTGCAACCGGTGCATTTTCGGAGTGTTTCGCTCCGGTGCAAGCTTTCACAAAATCCACCTATTCGGATCTTGATATGTATGAAATTAACATCAATGCGAATTCGACCGAAACAAGCTCCAACAAGACTAACAACACTTACGAGGGCAATCCGGTGTGTCTTGAGTGTTTAAGCCGCATCGCGGCAAACTTTCATAATGTCCACTTGTTCGGATCCTGGTTTGAATGAAGTTAACACCAGAGCGAAATCGAGCGAAACAAGCTCCAATGAGACCGGCGACACGTAGGAGTGCAACCGGTGCATTTTCGGAGTGTTTCGCTCCGGTGCAAGCTTTCACAAAATCCACCTATTCGGATCTTGATATGTATGAAATTAACATCAATGCGAATTCGACCAAAAACAAGCTCCAACAAGACTAACAACACTTACGAGGGCAATCCGGTGTGTCTTGAGTGTTTAAGCGGGCAAACTTTCATAATGTCCACTTGTTCGGATCCGGTTTGAATGAAGTTAACACGAGGCGAAATCGAGCGAAACAAGCTCCAATGAGACCGGCGACACGTAGGAGTGCAACCGGTGCATTTTGAGTGTTTCGCTCGGTGCAAGCTTTCACAAAATCCACCTATTCGGATCTTGATATGTATGAAATTAACATCAATGCGAATTCGACCAAAACAAGCTCCAACAAGACTAACAACACTTACGAGGGCAATCCGGTGTGTCTTGAGTGTTTAAGCCGGGGGGCAAACTTTCATAATGTCCACTTGTTCGGATCGGTTTGAATGAAGTTAACACGAGGCGAAATCGGCGAAACAAGCTCCAATGAGACCGGCGACACGTAGGAGTGCAACCGGTGCATTTTGGAGTGTTTCGCTCGGTGCAAGCTTTCACAAAATCCACCTATTCGGATCTTGATATGTATGAAATTAACATCAATGCGAATTCGACCAAAAACAAGCTCCAACAAGACTAACAACACTTACGAGGGCAATCCGGTGTGTCTTGAGTGTTTAAGCCGGGGCAAACTTTCATAATGTCCACTTGTTCGGATCGGTTTGAATGAAGTTAACACGAGGCGAAATCGAGCGAAACAAGCTCCAATGAGACCGGCGACACGTAGGAGTGCAACCGGTGCATTTTGAGTGTTTCGCTCGGTGCAAGCTTTCACAAAATCCACCTATTCGGATCTTGATATGTATGAAATTAACATCAATGCGAATTCGACCAAAAACAAGCTCCAACAAGACTAACAACACTTACGAGGGCAATCCGGTGTGTCTTGAGTGTTTAAGCCGGGGCAAACTTTCATAATGTCCACTTGTTCGGATCGGTTTGAATGAAGTTAACACGAGGCGAAATCGAAGCGAAACAAGCTCCAATGAGACCGGCGACACGTAGGAGTGCAACCGGTGCATTTTGGAGTGTTTCGCTCGGTGCAAGCTTTCACAAAATCCACCTATTCGGATCTTGATATGTATGAAATTAACATCAATGCGAATTCGACCAAAACAAGCTCCAACAAGACTAACAACACTTACGAGGGCAATCCGGTGTGTCTTGAGTGTTTAAGCCGGGCAAACTTTCATAATGTCCACTTGTTCGGATCGGTTTGAATGAAGTTAACACCAGCGAAATCAAGCGAAACAAGCTCCAATGAGACCGGCGACACGTAGGAGTGCAACCCGGTGCATTTTCGGAGTGTTTCGCTCCGGTGCAAGCTTTCACAAAATCCACCTATTCGGATCTTGATATGTATGAAATTAACATCAATGCGAATTCGACCGAAAACAAGCTCCAACAAGACTAACAATACTTACGAGGGCAATCCGGTGTGTCTTCGGAGTGTTTCGCTTAGGGGCAAACTTTCATAATATCCACTTGTTCGGATCCCGGTCTGAATGAGCGAAATGAAGCGAAACAAGCTCCAATGAGACCGGCGACACGTAGGAGTGCAACCCGGTGCATTTTCGGAGTGTTTCGCTCCGGTGCAAGCTTTCACAAAATCCACCTATTCGGATCTTGATATGTATGAAATTAACATCAATGCGAATTCGACCGAAAACAAGCTCCAACAAGACTAACAACACTTACGAGGGCAATCCGGTGTGTCTTGAGTGTTTAAGCCGGGCAAACTTTCATAATGTCCACTTGTTCGGATCGGTTTGAATGAAGTTAACACGAGCGAAATGAAGCGAAACAAGCTCCAATGAGACCGGCGACACGTAGGAGTGCAACCCGGTGCATTTTCAGAGTGTTTCGCTCGGTGCAAGCTTTCACAAAATCCACCTATTCGGATCTTGATATGTATGAAATTAACATCAATGCGAATTCGACCGAAAACAAGCTCCAACAAGACTAACAACACTTACGAGGGCAATCCGGTGTGTCTTGAGTGTTTAGCTCAGCCGGGCAAACTTTCATAATGTCCACTTGTTCGGATCCCGGTTTGAATGAAGTTAACACCAGAGCGAAATCGAGCGAAACAAGCTCCAATGAGACCGGCGACACGTAGGAGTGCAACCCGGTGCATTTTCGGAGTGTTTCGCTCCGGTGCAAGCTTTCACAAAATCCACCTATTCGGATCTTGATATGTATGAAATTAACATCAATGCGAATTCGACCGAAAACAAGCTCCAACAAGACTAACAACACTTACGAGGGCAATCCGGTGTGTCTTGAGTGTTTAGCTCAGCCGGGCAAACTTTCATAATGTCCACTTGTTCGGATCCCGGTTTGAATGAAGTTAACACGAGAGCGAAATCGAGCGAAACAAGCTCCAATGAGACCGGCGACACGTAGGAGTGCAACCCGGTGCATTTTCGGAGTGTTTCGCTCCGGTGCAAGCTTTCACAAAATCCACCTATTCGGATCTTGATATGTATGAAATTAACATCAATGCGAATTCGACCGAAAACAAGCTCCAACAAGACTAACAACACTTACGAGGGCAATCCGGTGTGTCTTGAGTGTTTAAGCCGGGCAAACTTTCATAATGTCCACTTGTTCGGATCGGTTTGAATGAAGTTAACACCAGAGCGAAATCGAGCGAAACAAGCTCCAATGAGACCGGCGACACGTAGGAGTGCAACCGGTGCATTTTCGGAGTGTTTCGCTCGGTGCAAGCTTTCACAAAATCCACCTATTCGGATCTTGATATGTATGAAATTAACATCAATGCGAATTCGACCGAAAACAAGCTCCAACAAGACTAACAACACTTACGAGGGCAATCCGGTGTGTCTTGAGTGTTTAAGCCGGGCAAACTTTCATAATGTCCACTTGTTCGGATCCGGTTTGAATGAAGTTAACACGAGAGCGAAATCGAGCGAAACAAGCTCCAATGAGACCGGCGACACGTAGGAGTGCAACCGGTGCATTTTGAGTGTTTCGCTCGGTGCAAGCTTTCACAAAATCCACCTATTCGGATCTTGATATGTATGAAATTAACATCAATGCGAATTCGACCAAAACAAGCTCCAACAAGACTAACAACACTTACGAGGGCAATCCGGTGTGTCTTGAGTGTTTAAGCCGGGCAAACTTTCATAATGTCCACTTGTTCGGATCCGGTTTGAATGAAGTTAACACGAGCGAAATCGAGCGAAACAAGCTCCAATGAGACCGGCGACACGTAGGAGTGCAACCCGTGCATTTTGGAGTGTTTCGCTCGGTGCAAGCTTTCACAAAATCCACCTATTCGGATCTTGATATGTATGAAATTAACATCAATGCGAATTCGACCAAAAACAAGCTCCAACAAGACTAACAACACTTACGAGGGCAATCCGGTGTGTCTTGAGTGTTTAAGCCGGGCAAACTTTCATAATGTCCACTTGTTCGGATCGGTTTGAATGAAGTTAACACGAGCGAAATCGAGCGAAACAAGCTCCAATGAGACCGGCGACACGTAGGAGTGCAACCGGTGCATTTTGAGTGTTTCGCTCGGTGCAAGCTTTCACAAAATCCACCTATTCGGATCTTGATATGTATGAAATTAACATCAATGCGAATTCGACCAAAAACAAGCTCCAACAAGACTAACAACACTTACGAGGGCAATCCGGTGTGTCTTGAGTGTTTAAGCCGGGCAAACTTTCATAATGTCCACTTGTTCGGATCGGTTTGAATGAAGTTAACACCAGAGCGAAATCGAAGCGAAACAAGCTCCAATGAGACCGGCGACACGTAGGAGTGCAACCGGTGCATTTTGGTGTTTCGCTCGGTGCAAGCTTTCACAAAATCCACCTATTCGGATCTTGATATGTATGAAATTAACATCAATGCGAATTCGACCAAAACAAGCTCCAACAAGACTAACAACACTTACGAGGGCAATCCGGTGTGTCTTGAGTGTTTAAGCCGAGGCAAACTTTCATAATGTCCACTTGTTCGGATCCGGTTTGAATGAAGTTAACACGAGGCGAAATCGAAGCGAAACAAGCTCCAATGAGACCGGCGACACGTAGGAGTGCAACCGGTGCATTTTGGTGTTTCGCTCGGTGCAAGCTTTCACAAAATCCACCTATTCGGATCTTGATATGTATGAAATTAACATCAATGCGAATTCGACCAAAACAAGCTCCAACAAGACTAACAACACTTACGAGGGCAATCCGGTGTGTCTTGAGTGTTTAAGCCGGGGCAAACTTTCATAATGTCCACTTGTTCGGATCGGTTTGAATGAAGTTAACACGAGAGCGAAATCAAGAAACAAGCTCCAATGAGACCGGCGACACGTAGGAGTGCAACCCGGTGCATTTTCGGAGTGTTTCGCTCCGGTGCAAGCTTTCACAAAATCCACCTATTCGGATCTTGATATGTATGAAATTAACATCAATGCGAATTCGACCGAAACAAGCTCCAACAAGACTAACAACACTTACGAGGGCAATCCGGTGTGTCTTGAGTGTTTAAGCCGGGCAAACTTTCATAATGTCCACTTGTTCGGATCGGTTTGAATGAAGTTAACACGAGGCGAAATCGAAGCGAAAGAAGCTCCAATGAGACCGGCGACACGTAAGAGTGCAACCCGGTGCATTTTCAGAGTGTTTCGCTCTGGTGCAAGCTTTCACAAAATCCACCTATTCGGATCTTGATATGTATGAAATTAACATCAATGCGAATTCGACCGAAAACAAGCTCCAACAAGACTAACAACACTTACGAGGGCAATCCGGTGTGTCTTCGGAGTGTTTCGCTTCGGGGCAAACTTTCATAATGTCCACTTGTTCGGATCTCGGTTTGAATGAAGTTAACACCAGAGCGAAATCGAGCGAAACAAGCTCCAATGAGACCGGCGACACGTAGGAGTGCAACCGGTGCATTTTGAGTGTTTCGCTCGGTGCAAGCTTTCACAAAAATCCACCTATTCGGATATTGATGTGTACGAATTAACATCAATGCGAATTCGACCAAAAACAAGCTCCAACAAGACTAACAACACTTACGAGGGCAATCCGGTGTGTCTTGAGTGTTTAAGCCGGGCAAACTTTCATAATGTCCACTTGTTCGGATCCCGGTTTGAATGAAGTTAACACCAGAGCGAAATCAAGCGAAACAAGCTCCAATGAGACCGGCGACACGTAGGAGTCAACCCGGTGCATTTTCGGAGTGTTTCGCTCGGGTGCAAGCTTTCACAAAATCCGCCTATTCGGATCTTGATATGTATGAAATTAACATCAATGCGAATTCGACCGAAAACAAGCTCCAACAAGACTAACAACACTTACGAGGGCAATCCGGTGTGTCTTCGGAGTGTTTCGCTTCGGGGCAAACTTTCATAATGTCCACTTGTTCGGATCCCGGTTTGAATGAAGTTAACACCAGAGCGAAATCGAGCGAAACAAGCTCCAATGAGACCGGCGACACGTAGGAGTGCAACCGGTGCATTTTGGAGTGTTTCGCTCGGTGCAAGCTTTCACAAAATCCACCTATTCGGATCTTGATATGTATGAAATTAACATCAATGCGAATTCGACCAAAACAAGCTCCAACAAGACTAACAACACTTACGAGGGCAATCCGGTGTGTCTTGAGTGTTTAAGCCGGGGCAAACTTTCATAATGTCCACTTGTTCGGATCGGTTTGAATGAAGTTAACACGAGGCGAAATCGGCGAAACAAGCTCCAATGAGACCGGCGACACGTAGGAGTGCAACCGGTGCATTTTGGAGTGTTTCGCTCGGTGCAAGCTTTCACAAAATCCACCTATTCGGATCTTGATATGTATGAAATTAACATCAATGCGAATTCGACCGAAACAAGCTCCAACAAGACTAACAACACTTACGAGGGCAATCCGGTGTGTCTTGAGTGTTTAAGCCGGGCAAACTTTCATAATGTCCACTTGTTCGGATCCCGGTTTGAATGAAGTTAACACCAGAGCGAAATCGAGCGAAACAAGCTCCAATGAGACCGGCGACACGTAGGAGTGCAACCCGGTGCATTTTCGGAGTGTTTCGCTCCGGTGCAAGCTTTCACAAAATCCACCTATTCGGATCTTGATATGTATGAAATTAACATCAATGCGAATTCGACCGAAAACAAGCTCCAACAAGACTAACAACACTTACGAGGGCAATCCGGTGTGTCTTGAGTGTTTCGCTTCGGGGCAAACTTTCATAATGTCCACTTGTTCGGATCGGTTTGAATGAAGTTAACACGAGGCGAAATCGAGCGAAACAAGCTCCAATGAGACCGGCGACACGTAGGAGTGCAACCCGTGCATTTTGAGTGTTTCGCTCGGTGCAAGCTTTCACAAAATCCACCTATTCGGATCTTGATATGTATGAAATTAACATCAATGCGAATTCGACCAAAACAAGCTCCAACAAGACTAACAACACTTACGAGGGCAATCCGGTGTGTCTTGAGTGTTTAAGCCGGGCAAACTTTCATAATGTCCACTTGTTCGGATCGGTTTGAATGAAGTTAACACGAGGCGAAATCGAAGCGAAACAAGCTCCAATGAGACCGGCGACACGTAGGAGTGCAACCCGGTGCATTTTCAGAGTGTTTCGCTCGGTGCAAGCTTTCACAAAATCCACCTATTCGGATCTTGATATGTATGAAATTAACATCAATGCGAATTCGACCGAAAACAAGCTCCAACAAGACTAACAACACTTACGAGGGCAATCCGGTGTGTCTTGAGTGTTTAAGCCGGGCAAACTTTCATAATGTCCACTTGTTCGGATCCGGTTTGAATGAAGTTAACACGAGAGCGAAATCGAGCGAAACAAGCTCCAATGAGACCGGCGACACGTAGGAGTGCAACCGGTGCATTTTGGAGTGTTTCGCTCGGTGCAAGCTTTCACAAAATCCACCTATTCGGATCTTGATATGTATGAAATTAACATCAATGCGAATTCGACCGAAAACAAGCTCCAACAAGACTAACAACACTTACGAGGGCAATCCGGTGTGTCTTGAGTGTTTAAGCCGGGGCAAACTTTCATAATGTCCACTTGTTCGGATCCGGTTTGAATGAAGTTAACACGAGGCGAAATCGAGCGAAACAAGCTCCAATGAGACCGGCGACACGTAGGAGTGCAACCGGTGCATTTTGGAGTGTTTCGCTCGGTGCAAGCTTTCACAAAATCCACCTATTCGGATCTTGATATGTATGAAATTAACATCAATGCGAATTCGACCAAAACAAGCTCCAACAAGACTAACAACACTTACGAGGGCAATCCGGTGTGTCTTGAGTGTTTAAGCCGGGCAAACTTTCATAATGTCCACTTGTTCGGATCCGGTTTGAATGAAGTTAACACGAGGCGAAATCGGCGAAACAAGCTCCAATGAGACCGGCGACACGTAGGAGTGCAACCGGTGCATTTTGGTGTTTCGCTCGGTGCAAGCTTTCACAAAATCCACCTATTCGGATCTTGATATGTATGAAATTAACATCAATGCGAATTCGACCGAAAACAAGCTCCAACAAGACTAACAACACTTACGAGGGCAATCCGGTGTGTCTTGAGTGTTTAAGCCGGGCAAACTTTCATAATGTCCACTTGTTCGGATCGGTTTGAATGAAGTTAACACGAGGCGAAATCGAGCGAAACAAGCTCCAATGAGACCGGCGACACGTAAGAGTGCAACCCGGTGCATTTTCAGAGTGTTTCGCTCTGGTGCAAGCTTTCACAAAATCCACCTATTCGGATCTTGATATGTATGAAATTAACATCAATGCGAATTCGACCGAAAACAAGCTCCAACAAGACTAACAACACTTACGAGGGCAATCCGGTGTGTCTTGAGTGTTTAAGCCGGGCAAACTTTCATAATGTCCACTTGTTCGGATCCCGGTTTGAATGAAGTTAACACCAGAGCGAAATCAAGCGAAACAAGCTCCAATGAGACCGGCGACACGTAGGAGTGCAACCCGGTGCATTTTCGGAGTGTTTCGCTCGGTGCAAGCTTTCACAAAATCCACCTATTCGGATCTTGATATGTATGAAATTAACATCAATGCGAATTCGACCAAAACAAGCTCCAACATGACTAACAACACTTACGAGGGCAATCCGGTGTGTCTTGAGTGTTTAAGCCGGGGCAAACTTTCATAATGTCCACTTGTTCGGATCGGTTTGAATGAAGTTAACACGAGGCGAAATCGAAGCGAAACAAGCTCCAATGAGACCGGCGACACGTAGGAGTGCAACCGGTGCATTTTGGAGTGTTTCGCTCGGTGCAAGCTTTCACAAAATCCACCTATTCGGATCTTGATATGTATGAAATTAACATCAATGCGAATTCGACCAAAAACAAGCTCCAACAAGACTAACAACACTTACGAGGGCAATCCGGTGTGTCTTGAGTGTTTAAGCCGGGGCAAACTTTCATAATGTCCACTTGTTCGGATCCCGGTTTGAATGAAGTTAACACCAGAGCGAAATCAAGCGAAAAAAGCTCCAATGAGACCGGCGACACGTAGGAGTGCAAGCCGGTGCATTTTCGGGGTGTTTCGCTCCGGTGCAAACTTTCACAAAATCCACCTATTCGGATCTTGATATGTATGAAATTAACATCAATGCGAATTCGACCGAAAACAAGCTCCAACAAGACTAACAACACTTACGAGGGCAATCCGGTGTGTCTTCGGAGTGTTTCGCTTCGGGGCAAACTTTCATAATGTCCACTTGTTCGGATCCCGGTTTGAATGAAGTTAACACCAGAGCGAAATCAAGCGAAACAAGCTCCAATGAGACCGGCGACACGTAGGAGTGCAACCCGGTGCATTTTCGGAGTGTTTCGCTCCGGTGCAAGCTTTCACAAAATCCACCTATTCGGATCTTGATATGTATGAAATTAACATCAATGCGAATTCGACCGAAAACAAGCTCCAACAAGACTAACAACACTTACGAGGGCAATCCGGTGTGTCTTGAGTGTTTAGCAGGGGCAAACTTTCATAATGTCCACTTGTTCGGATCGGTTTGAATGAAGTTAACACGAGAGCGAAATCGAGCGAAACAAGCTCCAATGAGACCGGCGACACGTAGGAGTGCAACCGGTGCATTTTGGAGTGTTTCGCTCGGTGCAAGCTTTCACAAAATCCACCTATTCGGATCTTGATATGTATGAAATTAACATCAATGCGAATTCGACGAAAAAACAAGCTCCAACAAGACTAACAACACTTACGAGGGCAATCCGGTGTGTCTTGAGTGTTTAAGCCGAGGCAAACTTTCATAATGTCCACTTGTTCGGATCGGTTTGAATGAAGTTAACACGAGGCGAAATCGAGCGAAACAAGCTCCAATGAGACCGGCGACACGTAGGAGTGCAACCCGGTGCATTTTCGGAGTGTTTCGCTCCGGTGCAAGCTTTCACAAAATCCACCTATTCGGATCTTGATATGTATGAAATTAACATCAATGCGAATTCGACCGAAACAAGCTCCAACAAGACTAACAACACTTACGAGGGCAATCCGGTGTGTCTTGAGTGTTTAAGCCGGGGCAAACTTTCATAATGTCCACTTGTTCGGATCGGTTTGAATGAAGTTAACACGAGCGAAATCGAGCGAAACAAGCTCCAATGAGACCGGCGACACGTAGGAGTGCAACCCGGTGCATTTTGAGTGTTTCGCTCGGTGCAAGCTTTCACAAAATCCACCTATTCGGATCTTGATATGTATGAAATTAACATCAATGCGAATTCGACCAAAACAAGCTCCAACAAGACTAACAACACTTACGAGGGCAATCCGGTGTGTCTTGAGTGTTTAAGCCGGGCAAACTTTCATAATGTCCACTTGTTCGGATCGGTTTGAATGAAGTTAACACGAGAGCGAAATCGGCGAAACAAGCTCCAATGAGACCGGCGACACGTAGGAGTGCAACCGGTGCATTTTGGAGTGTTTCGCTCGGTGCAAGCTTTCACAAAATCCACCTATTCGGATCTTGATATGTATGAAATTAACATCAATGCGAATTCGACCAAAACAAGCTCCAACAAGACTAACAACACTTACGAGGGCAATCCGGTGTGTCTTGAGTGTTTAAGCCGGGCAAACTTTCATAATGTCCACTTGTTCGGATCGGTTTGAATGAAGTTAACACGAGGCGAAATCGAGCGAAACAAGCTCCAATGAGACCGGCGACACGTAGGAGTGCAACCCGGTGCATTTTGGAGTGTTTCGCTCGGTGCAAGCTTTCACAAAATCCACCTATTCGGATCTTGATATGTATGAAATTAACATCAATGCGAATTCGACCGAAACAAGCTCCAACAAGACTAACAACACTTACGAGGGCAATCCGGTGTGTCTTGAGTGTTTAAGCCGGGCAAACTTTCATAATGTCCACTTGTTCGGATCGGTTTGAATGAAGTTAACACGAGCGAAATCGAGCGAAACAAGCTCCAATGAGACCGGCGACACGTAGGAGTGCAACCCGGTGCATTTTGAGTGTTTCGCTCGGTGCAAGCTTTCACAAAATCCACCTATTCGGATCTTGATATGTATGAAATTAACATCAATGCGAATTCGACCAAAAACAAGCTCCAACAAGACTAACAACACTTACGAGGGCAATCCGGTGTGTCTTGAGTGTTTAAGCCGGGCAAACTTTCATAATGTCCACTTGTTCGGATCGGTTTGAATGAAGTTAACACCAGAGCGAAATCGAAGCGAAACAAGCTCCAATGAGACCGGCGACACGTAGGAGTGCAACCGGTGCATTTTGAGTGTTTCGCTCGGTGCAAGCTTTCACAAAATCCACCTATTCGGATCTTGATATGTATGAAATTAACATCAATGCGAATTCGACCAAAACAAGCTCCAACAAGACTAACAACACTTACGAGGGCAATCCGGTGTGTCTTGAGTGTTTAAGCCGGGCAAACTTTCATAATGTCCACTTGTTCGGATCGGTTTGAATGAAGTTAACACGAGAGCGAAATCGAGCGAAACAAGCTCCAATGAGACCGGCGACACGTAGGAGTGCAACCGGTGCATTTTGAGTGTTTCGCTCGGTGCAAGCTTTCACAAAATCCACCTATTCGGATCTTGATATGTATGAAATTAACATCAATGCGAATTCGACCAAAACAAGCTCCAACAAGACTAACAACACTTACGAGGGCAATCCGGTGTGTCTTGAGTGTTTAAGCCGGGCAAACTTTCATAATGTCCACTTGTTCGGATCCGGTTTGAATGAAGTTAACACGAGGCGAAATCGAGCGAAACAAGCTCCAATGAGACCGGCGACACGTAGGAGTGCAAACCGGTGCATTTTCGGGGTGTTTCGCTCCGGTGCAAGCTTTCACAAAATCCACCTATTCGGATCTTGATATGTATGAAATTAACATCAATGCGAATTCGACCGAAAACAAGCTCCAACAAGACTAACAACACTTACGAGGGCAATCCGGTGTGTCTTGAGTGTTTAAGCCGGGCAAACTTTCATAATGTCCACTTGTTCGGATCCGGTTTGAATGAAGTTAACACGAGGCGAAATCGAGCGAAACAAGCTCCAATGAGACCGGCGACACGTAGGAGTGCAACCGGTGCATTTTGGAGTGTTTCGCTCCGGTGCAAGCTTTCACAAAATCCACCTATTCGGATCTTGATATGTATGAAATTAACATCAATGCGAATTCGACCGAAAACAAGCTCCAACAAGACTAACAACACTTACGAGGGCAATCCGGTGTGTCTTGAGTGTTTAAGCCGGGCAAACTTTCATAATGTCCACTTGTTCGGATCGGTTTGAATGAAGTTAACACGAGGCGAAATCGAAGCGAAACAAGCTCCAATGAGACCGGCGACACGTAGGAGTGCAACCCGTGCATTTTGGAGTGTTTCGCTCGGTGCAAGCTTTCACAAAATCCACCTATTCGGATCTTGATATGTATGAAATTAACATCAATGCGAATTCGACCAAAACAAGCTCCAACAAGACTAACAACACTTACGAGGGCAATCCGGTGTGTCTTGAGTGTTTAAGCCGGGCAAACTTTCATAATGTCCACTTGTTCGGATCGGTTTGAATGAAGTTAACACGAGGCGAAATCGAGCGAAACAAGCTCCAATGAGACCGGCGACACGTAGGAGTGCAACCGGTGCATTTTGGAGTGTTTCGCTCGGTGCAAGCTTTCACAAAATCCACCTATTCGGATCTTGATATGTATGAAATTAACATCAATGCGAATTCGACCGAAAACAAGCTCCAACAAGACTAACAACACTTACGAGGGCAATCCGGTGTGTCTTGAGTGTTTAAGCCGGGCAAACTTTCATAATGTCCACTTGTTCGGATCGGTTTGAATGAAGTTAACACGAGCGAAATCGAAGCGAAACAAGCTCCAATGAGACCGGCGACACGTAGGAGTGCAACCGGTGCATTTTGGAGTGTTTCGCTCGGTGCAAGCTTTCACAAAATCCACCTATTCGGATCTTGATATGTATGAAATTAACATCAATGCGAATTCGACCAAAACAAGCTCCAACAAGACTAACAACACTTACGAGGGCAATCCGGTGTGTCTTGAGTGTTTAAGCCGGGGCAAACTTTCATAATGTCCACTTGTTCGGATCGGTTTGAATGAAGTTAACACGAGCGAAATCGAAGCGAAACAAGCTCCAATGAGACCGGCGACACGTAGGAGTGCAACCGGTGCATTTTGAGTGTTTCGCTCGGTGCAAGCTTTCACAAAATCCACCTATTCGGATCTTGATATGTATGAAATTAACATCAATGCGAATTCGACCGAAACAAGCTCCAACAAGACTAACAACACTTACGAGGGCAATCCGGTGTGTCTTCGGAGTGTTTCGCTTCGGGGCAAACTTTCATAATGTCCACTTGTTCGGATCGGTTTGAATGAAGTTAACACCAGAGCGAAATCAGGCGAAACAAGCTCCAATGAGACCGGCGACACGTAGGAGTGCAACCCGGTGCATTTTGAGTGTTTCGCTCCGGTGCAAGCTTTCACAAAATCCACCTATTCGGATCTTGATATGTATGAAATTAACATCAATGCGAATTCGACCGAAAACAAGCTCCAACAAGACTAACAACACTTACGAGGGCAATCCGGTGTGTCTTGAGTGTTTAAGCCGGGCAAACTTTCATAATGTCCACTTGTTCGGATCGGTTTGAATGAAGTTTCGACTCCTTCCCATGCTCTGCAAAAGTTTAGTGACAACAGGAGGCAAAACAGCAGATATTGGCAATAGTTCTATACTATCCTTGTTATCTTGTGAGAGAACTTTTGTAGCTAACAATACTTTACCCTTCAACTTAAGATCAGGGTTTTTGAACAAGCTGGTGTAGTTGAATGGATTGATTTACTAGCTACACTTTGAATTCCACCCTTTTCTTTTTCTCTTTGAGCTCGTTTAACATCAATGCTTCTCAGTTCAGTAGGGCTCATAGGTTTCAAAACAATTTTCTTTCCCTTATACAAGAAAGTATACTCATTGGTCCTACCATGATGTATAGCATCCATATCATAGATCCAAGGTCTACCCAATAAAGAGAGCAAGCATCCATGGGTACAACATCACAAACAATATTATCATGATAAGAACCAATCGAGATAGGTACTTGAGCAGTTTTATTTACACGAACCTTGCCATTGGAATTGAGCCATTCAATTTTAGTATTGTTGAGAAGTGGATTTGTGGTCAAGCCAAGCTTCTCAAACCATGTCTATCTACTACTTAAGATTGTTGCGGCTACCTCCATCAACAATGACATGCCCGGTAACGGCTCATTCACCACACACCTTATAAAGAAAGATAGTATGGGCGTTGATTTTGTTCGCCAGCGTGCAAGGCGTACCGCTCTAAGTACCGCGATGTGACAACAAGAGCGGATATTTCTCGGATCTTGGCGAAGTGATAATCACTTCTATTACGGCTACTGCGATGTTAGTGGCAACAAGAGCATATTCATTTTCATCAATGTCACTAGCACTAAGTGTACTCACCATTTTCTCGATTATTAGAACCTTGCGTTGATTAGGGCAGGTCTCGCATCACGTGCCCCATTCCTTTGCATCGAAAGCATTGTGTTTCCAGCGTTCGTAGGTGGAAACAAGCTCCGAGGAAGCTTACTCTTGGCGGGTGCTTGAAGGGTGATTGACTTGTTTGCCTCGGAATACATGATGGCGTCGAAGTAATTGGAAGCTAGCGGGTGTAGGTACCGTCCAGGTATGGAAGATGAAGTCTTGGTATGGATCTGGACCGACTTGGATGTGGAAGAGCCTCCAAAGATTACTGGCGTTGTCGATCGTCGACCTGCACTTCCCTTTTACGCTTTCAAAGCAAGATGGTACAAGCAGTGATAGAATTGTATTCTTTATAATCAAGAAGTATATCCACCGTATCTCTCAGTTAAGCCCACCCAGAACCTAGCCATTTTGCATCTTCTCCCTCTTCTATCCTGGTATAACATGCCAATTTGCATTTCACGATAATATTCCTCAGCGGTTTTATCACCTTGATTAAAGCGCTGCATCTTATTCAATAAATCCACGAGCATAGTATGTAGGAACAAATCTAGCCCTCATGACACGCTTCAACCCATCCCATGTTGTAGGTACATCACGGTTGGCTCTACAAAGTTCTTGCCACCAAATAGATGCAAAAACGATTAAATTCACTAGTGGCGGCATGAACCCTTCTACTTTCGAGAAAGTCATAGCACAAAATTTTTGATCTACGCCAACTCCCAATCTAGATAAGCATCGGGATTATAAGTACCATCAAAAGGAAGCATAGTAAATTTCATTTTTGTCATAGAATCATCACGTTCTTCCTTTGAGCATGCTGATTTCTAGCCATACCTTGTCTATTATTGCGAAGTCGACGATGAGCTCGATGTCGTTGTGCATATTCAACTTTGTTGTCGTCCTCGGTATCGTCGTAGGCGTAGTTGTTCTCCTCTTGATCCACCTCGTTTGAATGAGCAGGAACAACGGTGGAAATCGGCGAAGCGTTAGCCTAAAGCATGACCACCGGCACCATTGGGGGCAGCACCTTGAAAAGTTGTGCTAGGCGTGCTTGAAGCTTCGGTGAGGGGTGCCAATCGCTGAATCGCATCAAGAGTGTCCGCAGTTAGCATCTCATGCTGATTAATGCAACTTTGTTGAAATGGAGTGACCCAGCAGCAGTTCTTTGAGTGTGAGGCGTCCTCACGTTCATTCCCCAGCGCCATCGTTGCTCCCATGATTGCTTGGAATACTGCCATAGTTAGTAGAAACAAAAGAAACTTCTGAGAGATATAAGCTCCTATGAACTACTAGGTGTATGAATGGGCAAGCCTCACTGCAGCTCAAGCTTCTACCCAAGTTCTTACAAATCCTCGATGTGACAGCGATTGCAAATTCGAGAACTGTATGGTTAGAAGATGGTGGAGCTTGGGCGAGGCAATAATATGTGTAGCAAAGGAGAACTAGTACCACTTGAACCAAAGTAAGGCTGAAAAGTGCGTTCTGTCGATCACAGTGCTGGTCTAGGCTAGGCAGTGCTAGAGGCGAGCCCTAAACACCAGCGATGCCACCAGAGATGCAATGAAGCGACCACAACACAAAGCAAGCGAGCTAGGGCTCCTCTCTTTTTCTTTTCTTTTTTTTTTGAATTTTTTTCCTTTTTTTTTTGTGGGAGCCCTAAAACTGAATAACAGACTCAAAGGAGACTCCCAAGCAACACTCACCACACACACTTTTTTTTGTTTTTGCGGTGGATCAAAAATCAAAAATCAGCGACAAAGATTGCAACTTTTCTCACTGTTAAAGGCCGAATTTGGAAATATCTAATTTGTCACAGACAAAGTCGGATCTGATAGGAAATTTCGTGATCTTTCAGATGGAATCCAAAACGTCCAAATCCGAGTTCGATATGCAGAAATTATATGACTGTTTTTACTGCAGCAGTCACAAAATTGCACACGAGAACGAATTGGAGTAGGTTTTGGAGTTTCCTTTTGGGCTTGTTTGGCGGAGTTGGGGAAGTGGTGGGGCTCGGCCCGGTGGATGTGGAGGTGTTTTGGCAGAGTGGAAATTGTGAAACTCTTACAAGGAAACCAATCCGCTATTTTTTGGTGAAGATCAACCAAAAATTTTGGAAACAATCTGCTATTTTTGGAACCAATCCACTATTTTTGGAAGGTAAAAGCGACTTGATATGGTTGGTTTGGGGCTGCGGCGCTTGTTGTTAGCGGTGGCGAGATGGTGGCGATGGCACAAGGGAGACACGATGAGCAGCAACACTATGACAATTACGTGAATAGAAGCTTCGGAAACTCTAAAGGAACTAGACTCTAAAACCAGCAAAAGACACAATTATGCATCAAGCGATTCAACAAACCAAGAACAAGTAGTAAAAGTTAGGGGCACAAATTGGCTAGGCGATGAAAACCAATCTACTAATTTTTTGTGGTTCTTTTCTGGACTCTAGGTGAAAAAAAAAATCAGAATTGAGGAAAGTCTCAACGAGCAACCATGAGCTCGATACCAACTTGATGGGGGCGGGGATCGATCTTTACGGTGAGATGATGATCATCGTCGATTTAGGTGTTGATGGCACGAATTTAGAACTTCTAACCAGGCCAGTCGGGAGCTTCACAATCATAATGCCAATCCACACCGGATACAAGATCAATCGATCAATTGTTCCTGCAAGAAATCGAGAACCATAAAGAACAAAGTATGAAGCAATCTGAAAGGTAGTATTGAAATCAAAAAGAAACAAGTTGAGGGATTATTTTTCTCGATCAAAAGGCGGTCTAGTGGAAACCTAGCATAAGCCTTGAGAGGACGCCTGCAGGGGTCTACCAACACAAACAAAACCTAAGCGAAAAAAGAAGCGGCGGCCACATATATAAGCGCCCGGCCAGGAGGTGTGTAGAGCAACCAAGACAGCGGTGCCACCAAAACCCCTAAGATACATGGGCCTTGGGCCCAAAAAAGAAAAGGTGGCGCGCTTTGCAGGGATTTCTGTCCCGTGAGATTGTTTTGTGATTTCCCGTCGCTCCAGGAGGAATTTGGCAGTGGGACCAGATCCATTAGAAAAGGTTATCTCGATAGCTTTCAAGCAGTGGTCACTTTACACTAGAAAAGCAGAGTCCGAGAACCCAAGTTATGTCCGTTTGAAGTGCTGCTGCTCTGGATGGCCGAACCCGGAGTTGTGGACGGAGTTGGGCTTGATCTTGGGCCTTCCTTGGCTCGTGGGCTGTCCTCGGTGGATGATCTTGGCGTATTGGTCCAGCAAAGGTGGGTGGAAAGGCCTTGCTTCGGATTAAGCCCTCCAAGCATCGAAGATGAAGTATGCGGCAAAATGACAATGACGGTCAGAGATGAGTAGTGAGTGAGTGGTCGTAGGGGAAGAAGGGGCAGCGGTTGTATCCTTGGTTGGGATGTCCTCATCAACACCAGAGCGAAATCAAGCGAAACAAGCTCCAATGAGACCGGCGACACGTAGGAGTGCAACCCGGTGCATTTTCGGAGTGTTTCGCTCCGGTGCAAGCTTTCACAAAATCCACCTATTCTGATCTTGATATGTATGAAATTAACATCAATGCGAATTCGACCGAAAACAAGCTCCAACAAGACTAACAACACTTACGAGGGCAATCCGGTGTGTCTTCGGAGTGTTTCGCTTCGGGGCAAACTTTCATAATGTCCACTTGTTCGGATCCCGGTTTGAATGAAGTTAACACGAGGCGAAATCGAAGCGAAACAAGCTCCAATGAGACCGGCGACGCGTGGGAGTGCAACCCGGTGCATTTTGGAGTGTTTCGCTCGGTGCAAGCTTTCACAAAATCCACCTATTCGGATCTTGATATGTATGAAATTAACATCAATCGAATTCGAGAAAACAAGCTCCAACAAGACTAACAACACTTACGAGGGCAATCCGGTGTGTCTTGAGTGTTTAAGCAGGGGCAAACTTTCATAATATCCACTTGTTCGGATCCCGGTTTGAATGAAGTTAACACCAGAGCGAAATCAAGCGAAACAAGCTCCAATGAGACCGGCGACACGTAGGAGTGCAACCCGGTGCATTTTCGGAGTGTTTCGCTCCGGTGCAAGCTTTCACAAAATCCACCTATTCGGATCTTGATATGTATGAAATTAACATCAATCACGAATTGGCCAGAAAACAAGCTCCAACAAGACTAACAACACTTACGAGGGCAATCGGTGTGTCTTGGAGTGTTTAAGCAGGGCAAACTTTCATAATGTCCACTTGTTCGGATCGGTTTGAATGAAGTTAACACGAGGCGAAATCAAGCGAAACAAGCTCCAATGAGACCGGCGACACGTGGGAGTGCAACCCGGTGCATTTTGGGTGTTTAGCTCGGTGCAAGCTTTCACAAAATCCACCTATTCGGATCTTGATATGTATGAAATTAACATCAATGCGAATTCGACCGAAAACAAGCTCCAACAAGACTAACAACACTTACGAGGGCAATCCGGTGTGTCTTCGGAGTGTTTCGCATCGGGGCAAACTTTCATAATATCCACTTGTTCGGATCCCGGTTTGAATGAAGTTAACACCAGAGCGAAATCAAGCGAAACAAGCTCCAATGAGACCGGCGACACGTAGGAGTGCAACCCGGTGCATTTTCGGAGTGTTTCGCTCCGGTGCAAGCTTTCACAAAATCCACCTATTCTGATCTTGATATGTATGAAATTAACATCAATGCGAATTCGACCGAAAACAAGCTCCAACAAGACTAACAACACTTACGAGGGCAATCCGGTGTGTCTTCGGAGTGTTTCGCTTCGGGGCAAACTTTCATAATGTCCACTTGTTCGGATCCCGGTTTGAATGAAGTTAACACCAGAGCGAAATCAAGCGAAACAAGCTCCAATGAGACCGGCGACACGTAGGTGTCAACCCGGTGCATTTTCAGAGTGTTTCGCTCGGGTGCAAGCATTCACAAAATCCGCCTATTCGGATCTTGATCTGTATGAAATTAACATCAACGCGTATTCGACCGAAAACAAGCTCCAACAAGACTAACTACACTTACGAGGGCAATCCGGTGTGTCTTGAGTGTTTAAGCTTAGGGCAAACTTTCATAATATCCACTTGTTCGGATCCGGTTTGAATGAAGTTAACACGGAGGCGAAATCGAAGCGACAAGCTCCAATGAGACCGGCGACACGTAGGAGATGGATTATGCAATGACGAACATCTCAGTACACTTTCGATGTGTCTTGGATTGTCACTGGTGAGACTTGTACAACTCGAGATCGGACATTATGACATATGACGTTGCGAACTCTCGAAACCGGATTGCTCTAATTTGTTGTCTTTTGGAATGTGTTGAAATTTCATCATATCAGATCGATAATGCCAAATGATTTTGACTTCATCATTAAAATCAACGGAATTATGAAGTTAACAGAACTTTTGAATTTGGTTGATTATTGATGTTTCTCTAAATCGAATAGGTATTTGTAGCTTGCGGTGAACACTCGAAATCGAGTTGCCTCTCGTGTGTATCATTGGGCTTTTTGCTCGATTTTCTGGTTTGGCTTCATTCAAGCGGGATCACAAGGGACTATGAAAGTTTGCGATGACCTCGAAGACCGGTTGCCTTAGTGTTGTTAGTCTGTTGGCTGTTGGGAAATTTGTTGAGTATTCTCTATCAAGATCCGAATATGGATTTTGTAAGCTTGGAGAAATACTCAAAGCACGTGCCTTTCTAAGTCTCATTGGACTTGTTTACTCGATTGCTCTGGTGTTAATTTCATTCAGAGGATCGAACAATGGACTTATGAGTTTAAGCGAAACACTCAAAGGATTGCCCGTAATAGTTGTTAGTCTTGTGGAGTTGTTAGGTGATTTGATTTCATTACTTGTGGTAAACAGTCGAATACTGGTTTGCACTCTCGTTATTTTGATTTGTTTCGATTCACGGTGTTATTCATTGCGGGATCGAACAAGTGGATTTATGAAGTTTCGCTAAAACACTCAGAAACGGGATTGCCCTGTAGTGTTGAGTCTTGTTGGTTGTTTGTCGATGCTTTGATGTTAATTTCTTATCAGATCCAAATAGTGGATTTTGTGAAAGCTACGTGAAACACTCGAAATGCTGGGTTGCCTCCTAGTTCTGGTTTCATTGACTTGTTTACGATTCTACGGTGTAATTCATTCACAGATCAACAGTGGACAATCGAAATTTGGAACAAAAATCGAAAATTCCAAAAAAATTTTTTTTTTTAATTTTAAAAAAGCCGATTTGGGGTTTTTTTTTTCAAATTTTTTGGTTTTTTAAAAAAAATTGGAAAATTTTTTTAAAAGAAAATGGGTTCCCTTTTGTTGCGTTTTTTTGAAATTAAACCCTTTTGGGAATTTTAAAAAAAAAGGGGAAAAAAAAAAAATTCAAAAACCGGTTTGCCCCTTTTTTTTGTTTTTTGTTTTTTCTTGTTGGGTTTAATTTCATTATTAAATAAAAAGGGGATTTTTGAAATATTGGGGAAAAAACCCAAAGATTTTTGGAAGTTTTGCCCTTTTAAAATTTTTATTTAAATTGAAAACAACTCACAGACAACTTAACATCTGGCCAATGGCCGTGTTCAAACTATGCTCCTGTGGATCGTTTGATAAATTAACCGGACGTAGGCTCAGGCGAAAACAACTCCAACCTCGTCCAATTCACAAATCCACCTTTAGATCTTGATTGTATCAAATTAACATCAATGCAAATTGACGGAAAAAAACTCAAACAAGACTAACAACGCAGGCATCCGTGTCTTTGGGTTTTGCTTGAGGCAAACTTTCATAATGTCACTTTTGGATCGGTTTGAATGAAGTTAACACCGGGCGAAACAAGCTCAATGAGCCGGCAAACACCGTAGGGTGCAACTGCATTTTGGTGTTTGGCTCGTTGCTTTCTTCACATTCGATCTTGATGTATCAAATTGAACATCAATGAATTTAAACAAGCTCCAACAAGACTAACAACCTTACGAGGCAATCCGGTGTGTCTTGGTGTTTTGCTCGACAAACATCATAAAGTCCACTTGTTGGATCTGGTTTGAATAAATTAACACGAGCAAATCTGAAACAAGCTCCAATGAGGCCGACACGTAGGAGTGCAACCGCTGCATTTTGGGTGTTTCCTCGGTCTTTCACAAAATCCACTTTTGGATCTTGATATGTATGAAATTAACATCAATGCGAATTCAGCAAAACAATCTCAACAAGACTAAAACACTTGAGGCAATCCGGTGTGTCTTCCGATGTTTCAGGCAAACTTTGTAATGTCCACTTGTTGGATCCGGTTTGAATGAAATTAACACGAGGCGAAATCGAAGCGAAACAAGCTCCAATGAGACCGGCGACACTTAGAGTGCAACCGGTGCATTTTAGGATGTTTCGCTCGGTCTTTCACAAAATCCACCTTTCGGATCTTGATCATGAAATTAACATCATGAACGTAGAAACAAGTTCCAAGACTAACAACACTACGAGGGCAATCGGTGTGTCTTGGAGTGTTTTGCATCGTGGCAAACTTTCATAATGTCCACTTGTTTGGATCCGGTTTGAAGGAAGTCAACACGAGCGAAATCGGTGAAGCAAGCTCCAATGATCTGGCGGACACGTGGAGTGCAACCGGTGCATTTTAGTTAGCTCCGGTGCAAATTTAAAAATCCACCTATTAGGATCTTGATATGTATGAAATTAACATCAATGCAAATTGACATAAAACAAACTCAAACAAGACTAACAACCGGCGAGGGCAATCGGTGTGCTTGAGTGTTTTGCTTTGGGCAAACTTTCATAATGTCCATTGTTGGTTCCGGTTTGAATGAATTAACACGGAAATGGCGAAACATGCTCCAATGAGACCGGACACGTGGGAGTGCAGCGGTGCATTTAGTGTTTGCTCGGTAACTTTACAAAATCCACCTATTTGGATCTTGATATGTATCAAATTAACATCAATGCTGAATTTGAAACAAGCTCCAACAAGACTAACAACACTACGAGGGCAATCCGGTGTGTCTTGGAGTGTTTAGCATCGCGAAACATTCATAAAGTCCACTTGTTGGATCGGTTTGAATGAAATTAACACAGCGAATCGGCGAAATAAGCTCCAATGAGCCGGCGACCGTGGAGTGCAACCGGTGCATTTTCGGATGGTTAGCTCTGAACAAACTTTCACAAAATCCACTATTTGGATCTTGATATGTGTGAAATTAACATCAGCGAATTGAGAAACAATCTCCAACAAGGCTAACAACACTTACGAGGGCAATCCGGTGTGTCTTGGGTGTTTAACTTTGCATAAACTTTCATAAAGTCCACTTGTTGGATCGGTTTGAATGAAATTAACACAAAGAAATCGGCGAAACAAGATCCAATAGAACGGCGACCGTAGCATTGCAACCGGTGCATTTTAGTGTTTGGCTCCGTGCAAGCTTTCACAAATCCACCTATTCGGATCTTGATATGTATGAAATTAACATCAAAGTGAATTCGACCGAAACAAGCACCAACAAGACTAACAACACTTACGAGGGCAATCCGGTGTGTCTTCGGAGTGTTTCACTTTGGGGCAAACTTTCATAATGTCCACTTGTTCGGATCCCGGTTTGAATGAAGTCAACACCTGATGAGGACATCACTTCCATGGATACAACCACATCTACACATCAATTTGAACTGCTGCTATTATACAAGGACCGGTTATTCGAGCTCCGACAGTTTAGTTATCGGTGAATCGTTCAAAGCCTTCCCATTAGTGATAGTATGAATGGAATGCTATTTAATTCTTGTGATGATCTTATTGTCCTTAGGAACCAAGGAGAAGAACCTCCAAATGCCAAGCATAAACACAATCATCATATCTTAAGTTGGACTTGGAATCAGCAAATTCATGGATTCGGCCTCCGCAACACATCAACTTCAAACGACCATAACTTTTGTTCTAGAAGGCTTCTGGAGGTCTATGAGTACAAGAACAAAGCCCTGGTCGTCCTCTTTCAAACGGATCTGAGATCACCTCAAAATTCCCTTCGAGTCAGCGGGAAAACACAAAACAATCCGGAACACTTTTTCAGTCCGAGTTCAGGTCAATTCGAACTCAGAAACAACTGAGTTTAAAGTGCCATAACTTTTGATTCCGGAGGAGTCTGGAGGCCCATAAGTACACGTTTGAAAGATCTCGGTCTACTTTCCAAGGATCTGGCCTCACCTCAAAATTCTTTCAGATGCGTCCGGAAACTGCCTAAAATCACACGTTACTTTTCAGTCCGAGTCAAACTCGAGTCAAAAAGACTTGGTGTTTTGGATTTGAGTTGTATTAGATTTCCTTTACTATGGAAGGCCCCCTCCTGCTCCTCTAGTATAAATAACCACCCAAACCCTCATCTAGGACTTGGGTTTTGTTTATTGATACTTTAGCCATTGCTAATATTTTGAGTCTTCGGGCGTGCTCAACAACCGCCTAAAAGCTCCTTGTTTCAGAACCCCACCTTATCAATCCTTCATTCATATTAGCATTTCAGATTGCTTTACCATTTTCTTGCTTGTTCTTGGTTTGCATCAGGAATGAACCTCGTGTTCGGTTGATCCAGCGCAAGATCAATAACCCTCTGAGTTGGTTTAGCGATTGCTAAAGCGCGTAAATGTAATGCGTTGTAGTCGGATCGTCAAAGTCAATTCCTCCAAACGTTATCACTCTCATCGAAAGATCGGGACCCAAAGTCACATCGGTGGTATCGAGCGCCAAGTTGCTCGGTGAGAGATTATACCTAGATTAGTTTTGTTTTCTGTCCAAAATTGAAAATCCTCCACAAAAAATCAACCTTTATATT
This sequence comes from Guadua angustifolia, assembly GCA_036346375.1. NCBI lineage: Eukaryota > Viridiplantae > Streptophyta > Magnoliopsida > Poales > Poaceae > Guadua > Guadua angustifolia. Next base: position 20,367 of record JAYEVE010001237.1, on the reverse strand, counting down.
CAATCTGGTATTTTAGTGAGTTTTGTTGGTTTTGATCCATTAGAGTCCTTGTTTTGTTGCTGATCGTTTTTCCTTCCGTAGCTTTTATTCCAATCTGTCCAATTCATTGTTTTGTTCATAACTTTTGCATCGAGCTCCGATTCAAGTGTTTTCACTTTCCTGAAACCGTGGGACAAGCTCCACAAAAACCTAGTTGGGCACGAAATCTCATTCTATAAAAAGGTTGTTTAATCTTGACATCAAATTCGGGAAGCAAGTTGCAATTGTAATCCAGATTGGTTCGTATTTTGATCATAACTCTCACATCCGAACTCCGATTGAGAAGTTTTATACTTTCCTGAATCCTTGAAGAGTCCTCTACAAAAATGTTTTGGGTGTCCTTCGTGATTCGGAATCCTTCAAACCAAATATGACTCGGATTCGGATTTGGTCAGATCGGCTGAATTTTGTTGAATCTGTGCACCTTTGTGTTTTTGGCCATAACTTCTACATATGAGCTCGAAATTGTGTGTTTGAATACTTGTTTTAAAGCTTAGAACAGTGGCATCATTTGGTTACATTGTGAAAGCTTGATTCGGTCATTTTCAAGCCTTAATTGCAGCAACCTTATTGCATAGTTCTGGCGAATTTGGGTTTGTTTCTTCAATTTGTATTCTAGCTTTGTTCCTTTGAGTTGGTTGAGTCCAGTAGCATCTACAACCATAAAAATTCCAAAATATCAGTGTACATACCTTTGGGAACCAATTCATCCTTCGAATACTTTGATCCCAATTGAGACTAGCAATTTGACATTGCTTGGGCTGCTCCTTTTGATCGTTGCACTATCATAACTCTTGTGATATCAAGTTAGGGATTCCAAAACTTTGCTCATACTAGTGTTGGCGAAAGTCACTAAAAAAAGAAAGAAAAGCCAAAAGGCCAAAAGAAAAAAAAAAGAAAGAAAAGAGAATAGTGGCTGACACTACATTGATCAAAACTAATTTGTGTTTGTCATTTTCAGATTTCAATTGTATTATGTAGTGAGCAATCTTGTGCCCTTATTACCTTTTACGAAGCAATTAGCTAAGCGTCTCTCCATAACTTATGCAACACGAGGTTTTAGTGCTGAAATTATTCTTATTTAGCTCATTCCATTGGTTGCATTAAGTTGCATTATCTTCTTGTGTGTTGCCTTGAAATTCACTTATATCTTTGAGATGCAACTAGGGCTTGTGAATTCTAGTTTGGATCATTACTTATCATTACAAAATCTAGAATTATCAGTTGCATAGAAATTAACATAGCCTACAAGCTCCACATATTCTACCTGTCGTTTGTTGGGTCCTTGCTCCTTTATCAAGCTTGGGAGAACTTTTGATACATTGACGACAACTCTGCTGCATGGTAAGAACTTGTAAGAGCTTTGGTTAAAGTTTGAGGTTGAGCGACTTTTTCCACATCCTATGTAGTGATAGAACATTATACTTGTGATTTTGTTTCTTGTCTTCACTAACAATGGCAGGTTCTCAGCGTCGTGGCGCTTGGGCCATGACATCCTAGGAGAAAGATAGTTCACACTCCAAGAATCTGAACGTCGACCATACCTTCAACACCACGGAAGGTACAAGCGGCATCGCACATGTACCAAAATAAGTTTACCGTACCTATTTTTAGTGATAAATATGATCCGAAGGTTATCTTACATGGAATTAGTGTCGAACAATCATTTGATAAACAAGAAATTCTGAGCATGATAAGGTTAGGGTTGTTACTAGTGGATTCTCTGGATTTGCTGCTATTTGGTGGAATGATTATATGAGTAAAAATCAGGACATTCCTAGCACATGGACAAAGCAAGAAAATTCGAGAGCTAGATTTGTCCCTTCATATGTTGCCCGTCAATTCTGAAATGAATTGCAACATCTAAAACAAGGTAGTAAAACGTTGGATGAGTACTACCAAGAATTTCAACATAGATCTTTGCGTTAGGGTTAGAAGAGACCGAAAAGACTACATGAATAACTTTTATTTTGGACTAGATTTGACATTCAGATCATGATATCTTCTAAAAATTCAATTCTTTGTCATGTTTACTTAATCTTTCACGAAGAAAGAAAGATCTGGAGAAGACAATCAACCAAAATTCAAGCTAACACAAGTTAAATGCTACTCTGTGGCATCCTTTGCACAAACTGAATGAGAATACCTGAGAATGTGAAAAATACAAGAAAATTTGAGTGAAGTAGAGGATAGCATATGTGATGATTCTACTAACACAATCCAATCTATTTGGTTAGTTACATTTCTTGTTGTTCCATGCTATTCAGGTTACTTTTGAAGAAGGGCGCAACAAGCGAAATACCAACGTTATCGGTGAAAGTTTTGATATTTATACTACGGAGGAAACTAATGACCATGGTCAGATCTGATTTTACACGAAAAGGATCAAATTGGTGAGTATATTCCTACTATACATAACTCTTGTGAACTAACCTTGTGCCACAATTGTAGAACCATTGAATTGCATGTTATAATTTTGCTCATGTGGTGCTGATTACATATAAGAAGGTGATAGCTAGAATATCCCTACCTTGTTTTGTGCTATATCATGTTGAATGAGCACATTAGTTTGACTTGTGCTATGGACAAGATTTCTGAAATTTCATCTCTTAAGTCTTTGTCTAGCACCTATGCCTCTTGTTTTAAATTCAATTTATTTGGTGAATATGGCATAGATGGCAAGTTTCTTGTTTGAGAATATGCATAACTTGTGATAAACTTGATGAATTGAAGCTTGCTATTTTGGGCAATTCTAGTTGTAAGCAACAACTTGTTTCATTTGAGGCTCCATCAAATTTTCCTAATAAGTGTGATACCCATAGTTTGCTGCCACATTGTTGAATTTTAGTATATTAACTTGTATTACAAATCAACATGAAGTAGTTGATCGTGGAAGCCAATTAAAATTGTGTCACCATTATTGGAATGGCTTGATTTTGCTTGTTTACAATTTGATAACATGAATGAGCCATACTTGATGCAGAACTTGTTGTTTTGCCCACAAAACATGTTATTGAATCTGACTCACAAAACATGAGTATTCTTTATCAAAGGTCGGAATAGATATGTGCTTACTTATATTTGCAAATCAAGTTGCAAACTAAATCATGCTAATATTGATGTTATATGCTTCACTTATAACCACAAATCATTGGCGAGTGCGAGGAAAGGTGCTTTGCTTAAATCTGATTTCCTCATGTGTTGTTTGAAAATAACACATGAATCCAAAAGAACAATGAAATATGGGATATATACATCTCGCCGTGTACGTTCTTTTTGTTGGTTGCTCGTTTCGCTTGTCCAAAACCGAAACGGGTTTCCTTCAAGAGGGAAAAGCATCGAAGAGTGCTAGCATTCATCAAGTCATAATATGCTGGAAAGAAGTGTTGAGCTATGTGGATAATTATCAATTGAATCCTCTAAATGTTTTTTGTCTTAAAAAATATAAAGAGGCGTACCATTTTATTTAAATAAATCAGGACCTATATGAGAATGTTTTTGCTTTGAAGATGAGCAAAAAGGTGAGCATGGTGAGGGCGACTCAAATGCAAGAAGGGGAGGATGATGAGGACATCACTTCCATGGATACAACCACATCTACACATCAATTTGAACGCTGCTTTATACAGGACCGGTTATTGAGCTCGCCGCACGTTTAGTTATCGTGAATCGTTCCCTTCCATTAGTGATATATGAATGGAATGCTATTTAATTCTTGTGATGATCTTATTGTCCTTAGGAACCAAGGAGAAGAACCTCCAAATGCCAAGCATAAAGCACAATCATCATATCAAAGTTGGACTTGGAATCAGCAAATTCGCGGATTCGGCCTCCGCAACAGCATCAACTTCAAACGACCATAACTTTTGTTCTAGAAGGCTTCTGGAGGTCTATAGTACAAGAACGAAAGCCCTGGTCGTCCTCTTTCAAACGGATCTGAGATCACCTCAAAATTCCTTCAGTCAGCGGGAAAACACAAAACAATCCGAAACACTTTTTCAGTCCGAGTTCGAGTCAATTCGAACTCAGAAACAGCACTGAGTTTAAAGTGCCATAACTTTTGATTCGGAGGGTCTGGAGGCCCATAGTACACGTTTGAAAGATCTCAGTCTACTTTCCAAAGGATCCGGCCTCACCTCAAAATTCTTTCAGATGCGTCCGAAACTGCCTAAAATCCACGTTACTTTTCCAGTCCGAGTCAAACTCGAGTCAAAAGACTTGGTGTTTTGGATTTGAGTTGTATTAGATTTCCTTTACTATGGAAGGCCCCTCCTGCTCCTCTAGTATAAATAACCACCCAAACCCTCATCTAGGACTTGGGTTTTGTTTATTTGATAGTTTAGCCATTGCTACTATTTTGAGTCTTCGGGCGTGCTCAGACCGCCTAAAGCTCCTTGTTTCAGAACCCCACCTTATCAATCCTTCATTCATATTGCAATTTCAGATTGCTTTACCATTTTCTTGCTTGTTCTTGTTTGCATGCGGAATCGAACCTCGTGTTCAGGTTGATCGTTAGGGCAAGATCAATAACCCTCTGAGTTGGTTTAGCGATTGCTAAAGCATCGTAATAAATGCGTTGTAGTCGGATCGTCAAAGTCAATTCCTCCAAACCGAAGTTATCACTCTCATCGAAGATCGGGACCCAAAGTCACATCAACACGGAGCGAAATCGCGAAACAAGCTCAATCAGTCCGGACCGTAGGAGTGCAACGATGCATTTTGGTGTTTCACTCATCTGGCTTTCACAAAATCCACCTATTGGATGTTGATTTGTATGAAATTAACATCAATGCGATTCAAAACAAGCTCCAACAAGACTAACAACACTTACAGGGCAATCCGTTGTGTCTTGGTGTGTTTAGCTTTGGGGCAAACTTCATAATGTCCACTTGTTGGATCCGGTTTGAATGAAGTTAACACGAGGCGAAATGCGAAACAAGCTCCAATGAGACGGCGACGCGTAGGAGTGCAACCCGGTGCATTTTGGGTGTTTGCTCCATTGCAAGCTTTACAAAATCCACCTATTGGATCTTGATATATGAAATTAACATCAATCGAATTACTTGAACATGCTCCAACATGACTAACAACACTTACGAGGGCAATCCGGTGTGTCTTGAATGTTTAGCCGGCAAACTTTCATAATGTCCGCGTCGGATCGGTTTGAATGAAGTTAACACGGGAAATCGGCAAACAAGCTCCATTGAGACCGGACACGTAGGAGTGCAACTGTGCATTTTCGGAGATTTCGCTCCGGTGCAAGCTTTCACAAAATCCAGCTATTCGGATCTTGATATGTATGAAATTAACATCAAAACGATTCAACGAAATAAGCTCCAACAAGACTAACAACACTTACGAGGAAATCCGGTGTGTCTTGAGTGTTTAACGAGCAAACTTCCATAATGTCCACTTGTTGGATCGGTTTGAATAAAGTTAACACCGTCGAAATCGGCGAAACAAGGTCCAATGAGACCGGCGACACGTAGGAGTTCAACTGCATTTTGAGTGTTTCGCTCTGCAACCTTTCACAAAATCCACCTATTCGGATCTTGATATGTATGAAATTAACATCAATGCGATCAATAAAACAAGCTCCAACATGACTAACAACACTTTAAGAGCAATCATGAGGACATCACCAACATGGATCGACCCGCTGCGCTTGATGCACGGGTCGGCCCGATCTTCGGATGAGACGATCGTCGGTTTGATGGTGCCGGAATAGATGGAGCGGCTACTAACCACGAGATCACAACCAAGCAATTGCCGTCACCACACGACGCGATCAACGAATCAAAACCCGATCGATCCTTGTACTGCTGCACGAAAAAGCAAGAACAAGGCGAAGCAATCCAATCAATAATCTCAAAGATACAAGGGTGAGGTTCGTTTCTGTCACGGGTGGTCTAGTCGACACCTGAATCGAGGAGGGGACGCACAGGGTCTCCAAAACACAACAAAACCTAAGAGAAAAAGCGGTGGCGGCCACATATATAGCGGCGGGAGGTGTAGGGCAGCCAAAAGGGTGGTGGACAAAACCCTAAGATACATGGGCCATAGGCTAAAAGTGAGTGGCAGCACCCTGAATTTCTGGCCCGTGACATTGTTCCGCATTTTCCTGTCGTTCTGGAGTGAATTTGGAAGTGGGGCTAGATCCATTGGAAAGCTTATCTCCTAAGCTTTCAACGGGTGGTCGCGCTGAAAACGGGTCCGGAGCCCAAGTTATGCCCATTTGAAGTTGGCATGCTCTGGATGGCCGAACCGGGCTTTTGGCATCTTGGGCTTCCATATGGGCCTTCCTTGATGCGTGGGCTGTTCTGGGGTGTGTGCTTGAGGCCCTTGTCTGTTGATGTGGGCTTGAATAGCCGAGCTTTTGGATTAAGGCCCTCGGCAGCAAGTTCCTGATGTCGATCATTTGTGGAAGATGGAGCGGCGGTAGTCATTGCGAAGCGGAGAGGAAGGAGGGCACGGTCACGTGGTCGTATCCATGTTGGTGATGTCCTCATCATCCTCCCTTCTTGAATTGGAGTCGTCCTCGACTCCTTCTCATGATCTGCAAAATGTTAGTGGCAAGGGAAGCAAGGAACAGATTCAAACAATATCATGTGAGAAACAATCTTATTTAAAGAATTTCTTTCTTGAACATTGGTTTAAATTGTTGTACTCCACTAACAAGTTTGTCATCCTCATGTTCTTTACCATTAGTTCTTTTTGCATTAATTTTGGCTAGCTCGGAAGTCATTGGATTCAAAACCAATTTCTTTCCATTAAACTTGAAAGTATATTGATTGGTTCTACCATAGTGAATAGCATCAACATCATATAACCAAGGTCTACCTAATAAAAGTGAACATGATTCCATAGGTATGACATCACAACAAACATGCTCATGGTATGAACCAATGGAACCGAACTTGCAGGTTTGTGTTACCGAACCTTAAATTGAGTTGAACCATTCCATTGAGTAAGGTTCTTTGAAATTGGTCGTGGTCAAGCCAAGTTTCTCGACCATGTAGACTTGCGAGGTTGCTCGTTTCCTCCATCAATGATGGCGGCGCGTTCTTGCACAACAAACAGTTTGGAATAAGTTGTTGGAGTTTCATTGGCATGTTCCTTTGAATTAAGTGGGCGATGAGACAGAGGCTCATCCGGTTGTCCGTCATTCCGGGCTTTCGGGTTTCCCTTATCCTTCTTCTTGGGTGAAATAGGCTTCAAATCTTTCTTCATTGGTGTGTTCTCATTCTTGGTGAAGGATAATCCCATGCTCGACCTCTCACCCTTTGATTTCTGCCCGGGGGACTCAAATCGCAAGTTTTCGCCCGATTTCTTTTCTCTTTATCAAGCATGGACAATCCTCAATATCAACCTCGTAAAGTTGTCTTTATGTGAACCGCCATTGTTAGGGCAACAAGCAAGAACTCACAAGGTTAGTTCCTTGAACTACTAATATGTGGACGATGGAGGATCTCCCAAGCTTACCAAGTTCTTACCCGTTCTTACCTGCTTGTTTTCAAGTTTCAATGGGTGGATGATGGTAACTTTCGGGGGTGACAAAGCGATTGCAAGGTGCTTCTCCTGGGTTAATAGTAGGTGGAGCTTGGATAGGTATAATATGTAGCAAAGGATAAACTAGAAAACCAAAACAAAAAAGGGCGTTCAGCGTTACTTTCGGTCAGGCCTTAGATTTAGAGCCGGAAATTTGGAAACCAATGAAGCCAAGTTAAAGAATCCCCGAAAAAGGCAAAAGAATTTTGACCTTTTGGGCACCTTTAAGCACTTTTTTTTAATTTTTTTCCTTTTTCAACCTTTTGGTGCAACTCCTTTTTTCCGCTTCAAAGATCTACTATGCGGAAACTTCAAACGCTGTTTTCAGGTTTTTACTGTCTTCCAATGGAAAAAAGTATAACTGGAAAGTTGTGATCTTTTCGAGCTGATCATTTGCATATATGGAACGTCTATTTTGGATAAGGGAATCTAGAGATATTGACCCGAAATACAGACTGCTCAGAAAATCCAGGACAAAACAGATTCCAATCCAATGCGATTTTGGGCAAAGATGGCGTTTCTGGAAAGTTTCACAATGGACAAAGTTGTGAAAATTTCTCAAGCTTTCAGGAAAGTACAAGAACAGCAAAATCCGAGTTCGTATGAGGGAGTTATGACCAAAATACCGAACTGGACAGAGGAGGATCCGGTTGGACGTGACGACGCGATGGAGTTCAACTGGTGAAAGAACGTGGCAAGAACTCAAAACTCTAAAGATCAAAACACTAAGACCAGCAACAACACGACGATGCAAGCATAAATTCAAAAATTAAACTAGGTAGTAATAGTAAAGGCCAAAAGGGCTCGGTTAGATCAAACAAGGGCGAAACAGAATTTTTTTGTGGCCTTTTTGGACTCTAGGATGAACAAAAAGAACAAAATAAGGATAAGTGTGTTTCTCACCGGAACCGGTTGCTCGATACCACTTGATGCACGGGGATGGCCGATCTTGATGAGAATAATCGTCGGTTTGATGGTGCCCGGAAGTAGATGGAACGCTACTAACCCGAGATCACAACCAACAATGCGCGTCACCACCACCGGCCGGTCAATCGAATCCCCGATCCTTGTACCTGCTGCAACGAGAACAAGCAAGAACAAGGGGAAACAATTCCAATCAATAATCTCAAAATACAAGGGTGAGGTTCATTTCGGAAATCACGGGTGGTCTAGTCGACACCCGGAACCACGAGGAGGGGCCAAAGGGTCTCCAAAACACAACAAAACCTAAGGTAAAAACATTGGCGGCCACATATAAGCGGCCCAGGAGGTGTGGGCAGCCAAAAGGGTGGTGGCCACCAAAACCCTAAGATACATGGGCCCAAGGCTAAAAAAGTGAATGATTGACACCCTGAATTTCTGGCCCGTGAATTTTCCGCATTTTCCTGTCGTTCTGGAGTGAATTTGGAAGTGGGGCTAGATCCATTGGAAAGCTTATCTCTAAGCTTTCAAACGGGTGGTCGCCAGCTGAAAAATGGAGTCCGGGGCCCAAGTTATGCCCATTTGAATTTGGCATGCTCTTTGGATGGCCGAACCGGGCTTTGGCATCTTGGGCTTCCATATGGGCCTTCCTTGCGTGGGCTGTTCTGGGGGGTGTGTGCTTGAGGCCTTGCTTTGATGTGGGAATAGCCGGCTTTTGGATTAAAACCTCTCGGCGGAAGTTCCCAGTGTCGATCATTTGTGGCGAAGATGGGCGTCGGTAGTCATTGGCGGCCGGAGGGAAAGGTCACAAATGATACACCGCTGCGGGGAACCCCGAGAGGCCTTAATCCAAAAGCTCCTTTCAACCCCATCAACAAAACCTAAAACCAACCCAGCCCGGCGTCAAAAAAAAAGCCCAAGGCCAAAAGCCGGTTGGCCACCCAGACCAACCAAGGGGCAAACGGGCCCCACCCTTTTCTTTGAAGTTTGGTTGGGTGCTTTCTTGGTTTCCCTTTTCCTCCCGGTTGGGCGGTCAAGGGCGTTCGGGTTTGATTTTTTGGGCCTTTCGTTTTAGGGTTTTGGTAAGTTTTTGTTCCTCCTGGGTTATAATTAGGGTTTTCCATTTTTTTGGTAGATTGCCCTCAAAGTTTCCGTTTCACAGAAGTGGGCCGAACCCCACCTTTTATCCTTTGAGGTTTTGGTTGAATTGTCCATTTGTTCTTCTTGTTCTCCGGTTGAGCCATACAAAATTCATTTTTGGCCCGTGTGGTTTGGATTCTTTTCCAACCTTTGGCCTTACTATTACCTAAACCGGGTTTTTCTTGGAAATTTGGGCCGGCCCACGATAAAGTGGTTCGGCTTGAGGTTTTGCTTTAGAATTTCCGGTTTTGCCTTCTTGTTCACCGAGTTGAAAATCCAAAATTCGTTTGGCGTGGTCAATTCGGCCTTTTCCTTTCATTCCGGTTTAATTTTGGTTAACTTCCTCCTTCGGCTTTGGGATTTTGGCGGTTCTTGTACCTTTCCTTGAAAGCTTGGAAATTATCCTCCTTTGTCCATTGGTTTTGGAAACTTTCCAAAACTCGGTTTTTTCTTGCCCAAAAATCCCGTCCAATTGGAAACTTTTCCGCCTGGTTTTCTTGAAAGCAGGTCTGTTTTCGGGGAATTTTCTGGCTTCCTTATTTCCAAAATTTGGCTTCCCTTATCCAAAATTGATTCCAATTTGAAAAAGGGAAAATCTACAACTTTCCAGTTATACGTTTTTGCATTAGAAGTCAATAAAAACCGAAAACAGCGTTTGAAGTTTCTATAGTAGATCTGTTTGCAGCAGGAAAAAAAGTTTGAGTTGTAATTCATCATATGTACCACTTGTTGATATAGAAGGAAGAAAATAAAAAAAAACGTGCATATAAAAAGAGCCGCACTAAAAGGTGGAAAAAAAAGTCCTAGCTATTTGCTTGTGTCTTTGTGGTCATTTGGTTCTTTGTTTAAAGGACTTCATTGGTGTCGGGCTCGCGTCTCTAAATGGGTCAAGCCTAGGACCAGCAAAAAACCGGTTAACGTTCTTTCAACTTGTTTTGGCTAGTGTGGTTCTAGTTTATCCTTTGCTACATATTTATACAAGCTCCACCTACTATTAACCACGGAAGCACCTTGCAATCGCTTTGTCACCCTGAGTCTGATTACCATCATCCACGATTGAAACTTAAAAAGCTGCGAGGTAAACGGGTAAGAACTTGGTGTAAGCTTGGCGTGTGAGATCCTCCACTTGTCCACATATTAGTAGTTCATAGGAACTAATTCTCTTGTGAGTTCTCTGTTTGTTGCCCCTAACAATGGCAGGTTCACATAGCAAGACAACATCGAGGATGATATTGAGGATTGTCCATGCTTGAGAAAGAAAGAAATCTTGGCGAAACTTATGGACTTGAGTCCTCGAAATCAAAGGGTGAGGCAGATCGAGCATGGGATTATCCTTCGACCAAGAATGAGAACACACCCTGAAGAAAGATTTGAAGCCTACCTCACCCAAGAAGAAGGATAGTAAGTGTATTTCAATATGTAGCGATAAAAATGTGCTTGCTATTCCTCGACTAACCTAGAGCAAGAATGATCAAGATGGTGTGCACTGAGTCTTGCAATGACGGACAACTACATGAGCCTCATGTCATCGCCTACTTAGTGCACCGATGGAACATGCCAATGATACTCAAGCAACAACTTATTCCAAACTAAGTTTGTTGTGCAAATCTGCGTACCGTCATCATTGATGGAGAAGCTAGCAACCTCAAAGTCTACACATGTTAGAAACTTGGCTTGACAACGACTCCACTTGACAACCTTACTCAATGGAATGGTTTAACTCAATTGGTAAGGTTGAGTAACCTAACATGCAAGTTCTGTCTCCATTGGTTCATACCATGATCATGTTTGTTGTGATGTCATACATATGGAATCATGTTCACTTTTATTAGGTAGACCTTGGTTATATGATGTTGATGCTACTCACTATGGTAGAACCAATCAATATACTTTCAAGTTTAATGGAAAGAAATTGGTTTTGAATCCAATGACTCTGCTTGAGCTAGCCAAAATTAATGCAAAAAGAACTAATGGTAAAGAACATGAGGATGACAAACTTGTTAGAGGTACAACAATCTAAACCAATGTTCAAGAAAGAAATTCTTTTAAATAAGATTGTTTCCTCACATGATATTGCTTGCGGACATCTGTTTCCATGCCTCTGTTGCCACTAACCTTTTGCGGGATCATGAGAAGGAGTCGAGGGCGACTCAATTCAGAAGGGAGGATGATGAGGACATCACCAACATGGATCGACCAGCGTGACCGCTGCCCTCCTTCCTCTCAACCGCTCAATGACTACAGCTTGCTCCATCTTCGTCACAAAGGATCGACCTGCGGAAACTTCATCACCGAGGCCTTAATCCAAAAGCTCAGCTATTCAAGCCCACATCAACAGACAAGGGCCTCAAGCACACACCGAGAACAGCCCAGCGTCAAGGAAGGCCCATATAGAAACCAAGATGCCAAAAAGCCCGGTTCGGCCATCAGCAGCATGTCAACTTCAAGCGGGCATAACTTGGGCTCCGGACTCCGTTTTCAGCGTCGACCACCCGTTTGAAGCTTAGGAGATAAGCTTTCCAATGGATCAGTCCCACTTCCAAATTCACTCCAGAACGACAGGAAAATGTGGAACACTATCACGGGCCAGAAATTCAGGGTGCTGCATCACCTCACTTTTGGGCCTATGGCCCATGTATCTTAGGGTTTTGGTGGCCACCCTGTTTTGGCTGCCCTACTCCTCTGCCACCGCTATATATATAGCGCTGCGTTCTTTTCAGCTTAGGTTTTGTTGTGTTTTGGTAGACCCTTGTCGTCCCTCCTCGTGTTGGCGTGTCGACTAGACCACCGTGACGAAAACAGATCCTTGCCTTTGTATCTTTGAGATTATTGGATTGAATTGCTCTCACCTTTTCTTGCTTGTTCTCGGTTTGCAGCGGTACAAGGATCGTCGGGTTTTGATTTGGTTGATCGCCTCGTGTGGTGCGTTGTGATTGCTAGTTCTTGATCTTGTGGTTAGTAGCGTTCCATCTACCGTGCATCATCAAACCGACGTGTCGTTCTCATCGGAAGATCGGGCCGACCCCGTCGCATCAAATCCGGTGTGTCTTGGTGTTTAAGCGGGGCAAACTTTCAAAGCGTCCACTTGTTGGATCGGTTTGAATAAAGTTTACACGAACAAATCGGCGAAACAAGCTCAAGAGACCGGCGACACGTAGGAGTGCAACCGGTGCATTTTCGTAGTGTTCGCTCACGGTGCAAACTTTCGAAAATCCACCTATTGGATCTTGATCGTATGAAATTAACATCAATCGAATTCAGCGAAACAATCTCCAACAAGACTAACAACACTTACGAGGGCAATCGGTGTGTCTTCGCGATGTTTAACCGAGGCAAACTTTCAGTAATGTCCACTTGTTGGATCGGTTTGAATGAAAATAACACGAGCAAATCGGCGAAACAAGCTCCAATAGCCGGCGACACTTAGGAGTGCAGCCGGTGTATTTTTGTAGTGTTCCGCTACGGTGCAAGCTTTCACAAAATCCGCCTATTCGGATCTTGATACGTATGAAATTAACATGAAAGTGAATTCGACCGAAACAAGCTCCAACAAGACTAACAACACTTACGAGGGCAATCCGGTGTGTCTTGAGTGTTTTGCGCAAACTTTCATAATGTCAATTGTTCGTTCGGTTTGAATGAAGTTAACACCGAGCGAAACAAGCTCCAATGAGACCCGACACGTAGAGTGCATCCGGTGCATTTCGGAGTGTTTACCCGGTGCAAGCTTTTACAAAATCCACCTATTCGGATCTTGATATGTATGAAATTAACATCAATGCAAATTGACGAAAACAAACTCAAACAAGACTAACAACACGAAGGGCAATCCGGTGTGTCTTCGGAGTGTTTTGCTTCGGGGCAAACTTTCATAATGTCCAATTGTTCGGTTCCCGGTTTGAATGAAGTTAACACCAGAGCGAAACAAGCTCCAATGAGACCAGCGACACGTAGGAGTGCAGTCCGGTGCATTTCCGGAGTGTTTCGCTCCGGTGCAAGCTTTTACAAAATCCACCTATTCGGATCTTGATATGTATCAAATTAACATCAATCGAATTCGACAAACAAGCTCCAACAAGACTAACAACAATTACGAGGGCAATCGTGTGTCTTGAGTGTTTCGCATTAGGCAAACATTCATAAAGTCCACTTGTTCGGATCCGGTTTGAATTAAATTAACACCGAAATCGGCGAAATAAGCTCCAATGAGACCGGCGACACGAGGAGTGCAACCGGTGCATTTTGAGTGGTTCAGCTCTGAGCAAACTTTCACAAAATCCAACTATTTGGATCTTGATATGTTGAAATTAACATCAAAGCGAATTCACAAAACAATCTCCAACAAGACTAACAACACATACGAGGCAATCCGGTGTGTCTTGAGTGTTTCGCTTGGCAAACTTTCATAAAGTCACTTGTTGGATCGGTTTGAATGAAATTAACACGAGAGCAAATCGGCGAAACAAGATCAATGAGACGAGCGACACGGCAAGGCAACCCGGTACATTTTGAGTGTTTCGCTCGTGCAAGCTTTCACAAAATCCACCTATTCGGATCTTGATATGTATGAAATTAACATCAATGCGAATTCACCAAAACAAGCTCCAACAACACTAACAACACTTACGAGGGCAATCCGGTGTTTCTTGAGTGTTTCGCTTGGGCAAACTTTCATAACGCCCACTTGTTTGGATCCCTTGAATAAAGTTAACACCAGAGTTAAATCGAATAAACAAGCTCCAATGAGACCGGCGACATCGAGGAATGCAACCCTGCATTTTCAGAGTGTTCCGCATTGCAAACTTCGTAAAATCCACTATTCGATCTTGATATGTATGAAATTAACATCAAAGCAATTCAACCAAAGAAGCTCCAACCAGACTAACAACACTTACGAGGGCAATCCGTGTCTTCGGAGTGTTTCGATCGGGCAAACTTCATAATGTCCACTTGTTCGATCCCGGCTTGAATGAAGTTAACACCAGAGCGAAATCGAGAAACAAGCTCCAATGAGACCGCGACATGTAGAAGTGCAACCCGCATTTTGAGTGTTTCAAGTGTGCAAGCTTTTACAAATCCACCTATTCGGATCTTGATATGTATGAAATTAACATCAATGCGAATTCGAACAAACAAGCTCCAACAAGACTAACAACACTAACGAGGGCAATCCCGGGTGTTCGAGTATTTGATCGCGGCAAACGCTCATAAAGTCCACTTGTTCGATACCGGTTTGAATGAAATTTACACCAAGGAAATCGACAAACAAGCTACAATGAGACCGGCGACACGAGGAGTGCAACCCTGCATTTTCGGAGTGTTTCATCGATGCAATATTTCACAAAATCCACCTATTCGATCTTGATATGTATGAAATTAACATCAATGCAAATTCGATGTAAAAACAAACTCAACAACACTAACAACACTACGAGGGCAATCCGTGTGTCTCTGAGTGTTTTGCTTGGGCAAACTTTCATAATGTCCACTTGTTCGATCCCGTTGAATGAAGTTAACACCAGAGCAAATCGAGCGTAAACAAGCTCCAATGAGACCGCACACGTAGAATGCAACCCGTGCATTTTCGAGTGTTCGCCACGGTGCAAACTTTCAAAATCCACCTATTCGGATCTTGATATGTATGAAATTAACATCAAAGCGAATTCAACCAAACAAGCTCCAACAAGACTAACAACACTTACGAGGGCAATCCGTGTCTTCGAGTGTTTTGCTCGGCAAACTTTCATAATGTCCACTTGTTCGGATCCCGGCTTGAATGAAGTTAACACAAGAGCGAAATCGAGAGAAGCAAACTCCAATGGACCGGCGACACGAGGAGTGCAACCTGCATTTCTGAGTGTTTCGCCCGTGCAATATTTCACAAAATCCTCCGATTCGGATCTTGATATGTATGAAATTAACATCAATGCAAATTCGACAGAAAACAAACTCAAACAGACTAACAACACATTTCGAGGGCAATCGGATTGTCTCTGAGTGTTTTGCTTGCAAACTTTCATAATGTCCATTGTTCGATCCCGTTTGAATGAAGTTAACACCAGAGCTAAATCGAGCTAAACAAGCTCCAATGTAACCGCGACACGAGGAGTGCAACCCGTGCATTTTGAGTGTTCGCCCGTGCAAGCTTTCACAAAATCCACCTATTCGGATCTTGATATGTATGAAATTAACATCAATGCGAATTCGACAAAACAAGCTCCAACAAGACTAACAACACTTACGAGGGCAATCCGGTGTCTGAGTGTTTCGCTCGGGCAAACTTTCATAAAGTCCACTTGTTCTGGATCCCGATTGAATGAAATTAACACCAGAGCGAAATCGAGCGTAAACAAGCTCCAATGAGACCGCGACACGAGGAGTGCAACCCGTGCATTTTCGAGTGTTTCGCCCGGCAAGCTTTCACAAAATCCACCTATTCGGATCTTGATTTGTATGAAATTAACATCAATGCGAATTCGACCAAAACAAGCTCCAACAAGACTAACAACACTTACGAGGACAATCGGTGTGTCTTCGAGTGTTTCGCTTGGGCAAACTTTCAAAATGTCCACTTGTTCGATCCCGATTTGAATGAAGTTAACACCAGAGCTAAATCGAGCGAAACAAGTTCCAATGAGACCAGACACGTAGGAGTGCATCCCGCATTTTCGAGTGTTTCCGGCAAGCTCACAAAATCCACCTATTCGGATCTTGATATGTATGAAATTAATATCAATGCGATTCGACCAAACAAGCTCCAACAAGACTAACAACACTTACGAGGGCAATCCGTGTTCTGAGTGTTTCGCTTGGAAAAACATTCATAACGTCCACTTGTTCGATCCCGCTTTGAATGAAGTTAACACCAGAGCTAAATCGAGTTAAACAAGCTCCAATGAGACCGCGACACGAGAATGCAACCCGTGCATTTTCGAGTGTTCCGCCACGTGCAAACTTTCAAAATCCACCTATTCGGATCTTGATATGTAATGAAATTAACATCAAAGCGAATTCAACGAAACAAGCTCCAACAAGACTAACAACACTTACGAGGGCAATCCGTGTGTCTTCGAGTGTTTCGATCGCGCAAACATTCATAAAGTCCACTTGTTCGGATCCGGTTGAATGAAATTTACACCAAGCGAATCGAGCAAACAAGCTCCAATGAGACCGCGACACGAGGAGTGCAACCCGGCATTTTCTGAGTGTTTCGCCAAGGCAAACTTTCACAAAATCCACCTATTTGGATCTTGATATGTATGAAATTAACATCAATGCAATTCGATCAAACAACTCCAACAAGACTAACAACACTTACGAGGGCAATCCGGGGTCTTCGAGTGTTTCGTCTGGCAAACATTCATAAAGTCCACTTGTTCGATCCCGTTTGAATGAAGTAACACAGAGTAAATCGACGTAACAAGATCTTGATATGATGAGCCCGCGACACGAGGAGTGCAACCGTGCATTTTCGAGTGTTTCGCCCGTGCAAGCTTACAAAATCCACCTATTCGATCTTGATATGTATGAAATTAACATCAATGCGATTCGACCAAACAAGCTCCAACAAGACTAACAACACTTACGGGCAATCCGCAGTTCTGAGTGTTTCGCTCGGGCAAACTTTCATAACGTCCACTGTTCGATCCCGCTTGAATAAAGTTAACACCAGAGCTAAATCGAGCTTAAACAAGCTCCAATGAGACCGCGACACGAGGAATGCAACCCGTGCATTTTCGAGTGTTCCGCCACGTGCAATCTTTCAAAATCCACCTATTCGGATCTTGATATGATGAAATTAACATCAAAGCTAATTCATTCAAACAAGCTCCAACAAGACTAACAACACTTACGAGGGCAATCCGGTCTTCTGAGTGTTTCTGATCGGGCAAACTTTCATAATGTCCACTTGTTCGATCCCGGTTTGAATGAAGTTAACACCAGCGTAAATCGAGCTAAACAAGCTCCAATGAGACCGGCGACACGTAGGAGTGCAACCCTGCATTTTCGAGTGTTTCGCCACGTGCAAGCTTACAAAATCCACCTATTCGGATCTTGATATGTATGAAATTAACATCAATGCGATTCAATCAAACAAGCTCAACAAGACTAACAACACTTACGGGCAATCCGGTGTTTTGAGTGTTTCGCCGGGCAAACTTTCATAACGTCCACATGTTCGATCCCGGTTTGAATAAGTTAACACCAGAGCGTAAATCGAGCTAAACAAGCTCCAATGAGACCGCTGACACGAGAATGCAACCCGGCATTTTCGAGTGTTCCGCCACGTGCAATCTTCAAAATCCACCTATTCGGATCTTGATATGTATGAAATTAACATCAAAGCTTAATTCATTCAAACAAGCTCCAACAAGACTAACAACACTTACGAGGGCATTCCGGTGTCTTGAGTGTTTCAGATCGGGCAAACTTTCATAATGTCCACTTGTTCGATCCCGCTTGAATGAAGTTAACACCAGGTAAATCGAGCGTAAACAAGCTCCAATGAGACCGGCGACACGTAGGAGTGCAACCCTGCATTTTCGAGTGTTTCGCCACTGCAAGCTTACAAAATCCACCTATTCGGATCTTGATATGTATGAAATTAACATCAATGCGAATTCGATCAAACAAGCTCCAACAAGACTAACAACACTTACGAGGGCAATCCGCAGGTCTTCGAGTGTTTCGCATCGGGCAAACATTCATAAAGTCCACTTGTTCGATCCCGCTTGAATGAAATTAACACCAGAGCGAATCGAGCGTAAACAAGCTCCAATGAGACCGCACACGAGGAGTGCAACCCTGCATTTTCGAGTGTTTCCTACGAGCAACTTCACAAAATCCACCTATTGGATCTTGATATGTATGAAATTAACATCAAAGTTAATTTGACCAAACAATCTCCAACAAGACTAACAACACTTACGAGGGCAATCCTGTGTCTTCTGAGTGTTTCGCTTGGGGCAAACTTCCATAATGTCCACTTGTTCGATCCCGTTTGAATGAAGTTAACACCAAGTAAATCGAAGTAAACAAGTCCAATGAGACCGGCGACACGTAGGAGTTCAACCCTGCATTTTCGAGTGTTTCGCCCGGCAAGCTTACAAAATCCACCTATTCGGATCTTGATATGTATGAAATTAACATCAATGCGAATTCAACCAAACAAGCTCCAACAAGACTAACAACACTTACGAGGGCAATCCGTGTCTTGAGTGTTTCGCCGGGCAAACTTTCATAACGTCCACTTGTTTGGATCCCGTTTGAATAAAGTTAACACCAGAGCGTAAATCGAGCTAAACAAGCTCCAATGAGACCGCGACATAGAGTGCAACCCGACATTTCAGAGTGTTCCGCAGTGCAAACTTTAAAAATCCACCTATTCGGATCTTGATATGTATGAAATTAACATCGGTTAATTCAACCGAAACAAGCTCCAACAAGACTAACAATCACTTACGAGGGCAATCCGGTGTCTTCGAGTGTTTCAGATCGGGCAAACTTTCATAATGTCCACTTGTTCGATCCCGTTTGAATGAAGTCAACACCAGAGCTAAATCGAGCTAAGCAAGCTCCAATGAGACCATGACACGAGGAGTGCAACCTGCATTTTCGAGTGTTTCGCCCGCAAGATTTCACAAAATCCACCTTTTCGGATCTTGATATGTATGAAATTAACATCAATGCAAATTGACGTAAAACAAACTCAAACAAGACTAACAAACACGCATTTAGGGCAATCCGGTGTTCTTGAGTGTTTCGCCGGGCAAACATTCATAATGTCCACTTGTTCGATCCGCTTGAATGAAGTTAACACCAGAGCTAAATCGAGCTAAACAAGCTCCAATGAGACCGCACACGAGGAGTGCAACCCTGCATTTTCGAGTGTTTCGCCTGCAAGCTTTCACAAAATCCACCTATTCGATCTTGATATGTATGAAATTAACATTAATTCAATCAAACAAGCCCAACAAGACTAACAACACTACGAGGGCAATCCGGGTTCCGAGTGTTTCGCTTGGGCAAACTTCCATAATGTCCACTTGTTCGGATCCCGTTTGAATGAAGTTAACCCCCCCCCCCCCCCCCCCCCCCCCCCCCCCCCCCCCCCCCCCCCCCCCCCCCCCCCCCCCCCCCCCCCCCCCCCCCCGGGTTTCAGTACACCAAAACATAAACCAGTTCCCCATTTGAAGAACCCCGGAAATCACAAAATCCAATAAGGGAAATTAATAAGGGCAACCCCGCCCCCAAAAACAAAATCCACAATTCGGTCTTTATTTGAAATTCATATGTAATTGCCCAAACGCTAAAAGTAACAACACACGAGGGAACCTTCCGAGGTTTTCCGGGCAAACCCCCCTTTTCGATTTTTAAAAGTTAAACCACCTAAATGACTAAAAAGTAATAACCGCAAGGGACAAGTCAGAACAATTTCAAAAATCCCCTTTCGATTTGTTGTTGAAATTCATAAAGCTTTTCAACCAAAAAGCCCAAAAAAACAAACCTTAGAGGGCAACCGGGCGCAAATTTCAAAAATTTTTGGATCCGGTTTGAATGAATTAACACCAAAAAAAAACAAGAAAACCCAAAACAAAGAGGGTGTTTTGAGGTTTTTCCCCTTTAAAAATCCACCTTTCGGATCTTGAATGATAAAGACTAAAAATTAACCAAAACAAGCCCAAAAACAACAACATTGAGGGTCCTGTTTTTAATGGG